>RBNK01000003.1:0-91638 GCA_003990785.1 Endogone sp. FLAS-F59071 | reverse complement strand
GGGGGTGACACAGGGTAGGAACGGTTGGGTTTTTGTCACTCTCGACAATAGCGGTGTGAGGTAGGGGTGGGGTAGGGGGGCATGAGAAAAAGATGTGGGGGCATAAGAAAAAAAGAGAGGCGATGGCGATTGAGTGAGCGGAGCCCGGAAGGCAAAGGGGCCACGGTCTAACGTAGAGTAAGATTTTAATAAAATAAGTGACCATGGTTACCCGTTGCGGGGTTTCTTGCTAAGTACATACCTTTTTGGGCCACAACCCACACCTTCAGGCCCAGAATGGTTACGCGCATTAATCGATGGTACCACCTCCCGATTTGGTCCGTGGCCTTTGGTCCGTGACCCTTTTTCTTGCTTTCAGACGAACTTGTGTCTCCTCTGTGCACCATTAAACGAAATTTGTTGACGGGAAAAAAGCCCCTTCGGTGATAGCACGCCTTAAACTTCGCATCGATTATCCATCATGTGCTATACACTCAGGGCGATCTGGTGTATGTACTATCCTCGCGGTGGAAGTTGGTCACCTCGTCATCACCTGCGGAAGCGTAACTGGGCCACATCGTTGGAATTGCCCGAATGGCTGTATGTGCGTTTTTCTCATCTATTGGCCCAAATACTTATTTTGTCATTTTTGCTTTCCTCTATTCAATATAGACAGCCAAGGTTTATCCCATAAAAATAAAATTGATGCTCTCCGTAACCTTTTTTGTTTTTTTTTGCGAAGCCGAGATCCACGTTTTCGATGTAACAAAAGATGGCGGAACACAAAGCGGGTTGCCACATATCGGTGATAGACCAATTTATCCCTCAATATTTTTATCTCACTTTACAGCCAGAAAGGTTTTACAGTCTTTTGCAACCTAAAAATAAATAAATGTAAACGCCTTCTACTCCGTCTTGTGTCTATATGAGGCACCTAAACACCTTTCTCAGCCTGGTTGAAACACCAAAATCATTTTGCAAGGTTTGTCTCGTATGTCATGCTTCAATGAATTAATAATATGTTTTAATGCGGAGGCGACGTCATAAATAATTGGTTTGAAGGAATGTAAAAAAAAAAAAAAAAAAAAAAGGGCTATATAACTAGAATCCAATCAATTCAGTCCGGTGCATAAATCGAGTGCCCACCGTTCCTGTGCACTTGATTTGTCTTCCATCTCAGTCATATGCCACTCCTCTTTACTGGTGGTCTCAAACTCAATTCTACCTTTACGGCATCCCAATTCCGAGTTCGCAGCCCTCATATCGCACACCAATGTTGCTTTGCACTTCTCATCGCATTCGCCCATCAACCCTGCTGACTTCCCATGGTAGAAAAAATAGCGCTGAAAAATGTCGTCATCATTTTCAAAGGCTGCAGTAAGATGGTGCCACCAGACCGCGGAGAGGGGTCGCACAGATTCGGTGGCAGAGATACGCTCAAGCTGCGCGTTGACTGCTGAGGTGTAGGCGCTGTGGGCCGAGTATTCGACCTGCCAGTCCTATTTAGGGCCGTTCATGAGATTTAGCAATTTACTGTTGAGAACAGAACAAGACACGCAACATGAACAGGCATTTCCACATACAGGCCCATTCACCCAGTTGTCCGCCTGAGAAAGGTTGGCGATATACGTGACGGAGTCAAGAACATCGTACGTTTCGGCGTCCACGGTGTAGAGTCTAGAAGGAAATGCAAAGCGCTAGTCATACTTAGCAAACAGAAGAGATTACAATTATTATGAGTTGTAATCCAGTAATACACTCACCGGAATCCCGGGTTGACATATCTATAGGGCGTCACGGAAGGCGCGATGTAGGCCACAGATATTGCATGCTCAGCGTCCTGCACGCCGTCTTCGTAGAACACCTCAAATTCGTCTCTGATAATAGGAATACCCAGTAGTATTTGCTTTTTGTCAGAACTCGTTGTGATGGTTAGGGGAATAACCCAAAGAATGTAGCAGGCTTTCGTAGCAGGCTCTCCAACATACTTATGCGTGTGTCCCATGAAATGCCCTGCAATAACATGTGGTGTATATCGCTCTACAATCTTGGAGAACCGGGCCGAATACTCGTGGAAGCAGTCAGGGACGCCTGGTGGATGGTGTCCAATAATCCAGACACGATCTCCAGCGTCTTCCGCGAGCTGTAGTTGGTCAATGAGCCAGGAAAAGATATTGTTTGGGTCCTATCATTTGAACATGTCCGGCAGGATGACTAAGCATCAGTTGGAGGTGAAATAGGTGTTGTTCGAAACAATGTTGAATGTAACGAAAACGAACTGACCGTATCGTTAGTATGCCTAAACAACCACCAATTGTTCACATAACAGAAATTCGTATTCATCGATATAATCCTGAGGCTATCCCCGGCTTTTATCACATAGCTTCCACGATTGTTTTGCATCTCATTCACAACACTCTCACCTAGCCACACCTTCCAAATTTTTGCCAACGAGTCATACAGCCAGGTCGCGTCTCCACCAAGTAACTGCGGGTACTCGACACCTTGTGGTGGATAAAGATTCACGGGAGCGACTTCGTGATTTCCGATGGCTGGATACAAGGGTATTCCCAGGGTAGACTCGGGGCCGAAATAACTACGAAGAAGTTCGTAGGCAATTTGCTCGGTGTGTTGGGTTGCTGACGTAGGTAAGGTTTCCCAAACATTGTGAGGTGGGATGTCACCAGTAAGAATAGCAAATGTGGGTTGGGTGGTGATATTTTGGGCAATGAAGGAGAGGAGTGATTCGTGCAAAGAGAGGGGAGCGTCGCAAGCATAATCCCCCCATGGGCTGGCGGGACGGACAATATTCGAAGGAGGGGAGTTGGCAGTGGAAGAGGAGCGCGAATCGGGGCGGCAGCAGAGCGGTTTGTTGCAAGCAGCCTCGGAGCCCACCTGAGTTTGGGGTGACGAAAGTTCAATTTTGGATGTGGAGTCATGTATTCCCATTGCAGATAGGGACTTACCTTATATTCCGGATCGAAATGCCAATCGCTCAGGTGCAGGACAGTAATGTTTCGGCCGCTCGGTACACGTGGAGCCGTGGCATTTACAGGCTTTGGCTTTGGGAATGCCAACTGGAAAGGGCGAGTGGCTTTGAAATGTAAAGACCTGTCAGTCCCGCCTAAGTACCATGTATCACGGACCTAGGACGCAAAATGAACCAACCTGGGTAGTCGCATGCGCCAAGAACAGCTGCGCAAAATAGATGTCCGTCAAAACGGGTGACGTCCATGTGTTTAAGAACCTCAGCCATGGCGGGGCCTTGCTCTTTGAATAAGCCTTCGCACTTTTGAACCATTCGGTCAGATCAATGGGTGGACACAGGCAGAGGCAGTCAATGACAATAAGCTACTCACTACGTCTGACGTCGTCCTTCTGCTACTCTGACATGCGACTATCAGCTCACTGATGAGGACTCTGGGAGACACCCAAGCTGTTCGCTTTCCTGCCTCAAGTCCAGAAATGCACGAGCTACATAAATTCTTTGCTGGCGCGGCCAAGTTAACATGTCTACCAAAGGAAGTCTGAGGATTTTTCGGAAAAGCAGGATGGGCTTCGGTATTGAAAACGAGCCAACTTAAGACAACGAGTAAGAAACGCATTTTCGACGAAATAAATAATCAGATGCAGAAGTTACGGTCTTAAAGGATATACAAGCCACCAGTATCACTTGAATGTTTTTTTTTCCTTAATTAAAAGATTACCTTTAAGCTAACTATTAAATAAATTCTTCTACTATGAAAAAAAAAAAAAAAAAAAAAAAAAAAAAAAAAAAAAAAAAAAAAAAAAAAAAAAAAAAAAAAAAAAAAAAAAAAAAAAAAAAAAAAAAAAAAAAAAAAAAAAAAAATTCTAACTGTTTTCTCTTCTAGTAATGATGCTTAAACGATAGATAGTCAATTGTTATTGAGCACAATTTTACTCTTTGTTCAGTATTGACCTCTAACTAATTAACGTCAGGCAGATTAGTTTAATATCATAAATATTGTCGGTTACGAATTTCAAATTGTGTTGAATGAGCAATTTAATAATTCGTACCAAGAAATTACAAATGCCCAAGCGTCTACTTAATTATTTCGACACTTCTCTACGAATAATTGAACCTAGCATTATAGAGGATTTGACAAGTCAGTGTCATTCATTACTTACATTTTTTGAGATGCCAAATAAATATTTGTTTACCTTCATTACCCCGGTATCCATAGACTTAAGCGGAACCAGTTTAAATTGTTGTAGTTCTGCGGCAGTACGGACAGGCTCGGTAGGAATCCAAGGGAGATCAGACTTATGTCATAAAATTAGAAAACTAATAGATGGAAAATAGTGAGAAAGCCGAAAACATCTTGCTATAATAAGCTTACTTTTGTCTGCGTTGGTTCATGACTACTGTGCAGTTGCATCACTACAGCAAAACTACAAACTGCGAAAACAAGAACAGATAAGTTATCTAAAGACTGAACGCCATTCTCGAATTTATGTACTTTTACCACATTCAATCTGCCCCAGTACCTTTCGGGTTAGGAATCAATAGTGTGTTGCACGTGTTGATCTTTAACAGAAATGCACGCAAATAATGCTCAATATCCTGAGCTGTCAACAAGCTGAGTAAACTGTAAAAGAGACGAAGTAACCACAGAATATCAGATGGTCGCCACGAACATGTTATATCATTTATGTATACTAAAACCTTAACCCTCTCCTCACTCACGTTTCATCATTCTTGCCTGCCATACTTCCGTCAACCGAAGTAAAGTAGGGTGTACACACTTCAAAAACAAACCGCTCCATTAGAACATGCTGCTGAGTCGTGATCAACAAACAAATCTTGTCGACAACACCCTATGGAGTTCTGATTAAAATTAAAAATAGTGGTTTATTGCGGTACCATGGCAATTGAAAAACCCCAAATATACCTTGTTAAGATCTGGTTTGCATGCCAAGACGGCGTCACATATATAGGCATTGAGCCCCGGATGACGAGACATTTGGACAGGAACATTATATTTTTTGCGCCTTTCGAAGAGGTCTGGTTGCATCATTGAGTTATTAGATTGTATCTACGATGGCGTACATGAAATGGACTGCGACATACCAGATGGGTATATCTCGCGGATGAAGAGGATCTGGTGAAAAGCAATTTCCACTATTTTCCAAGATGCGTTGCACAATAATTAATAGTGATGAGACTTTAGAGTGTTAATGGGTGGGATTCCGATTGATAACCCAGGATGGTGAGGTCCATAAATGACTATGCTATACATACAAAATTCGCAAAAAATATTCACAACATCTGATGAAGAAAGGGAAGGAATTAGAGGCTAGCTTGACCCATACAACTTCCAATGACAATCCCTCGATATTGTCGTACCGCTATGTTTGAGATAGGCCGATATTGTTCTTGTAATACATGCGACAGTGGCTCCCTTGTGCACACGCGTGTCTTTCGGGGATTCTACGCTTTGCACATTGATATTTCCCATTCTGGTGGGTAATATTCGTGTTTTTACCGGTTCTAGAATCCACAACTATATTTAGTTATCAGGAAAAAAAAAAAAAAAAAGAAACAAAGGGATAAAAACACGAAAAATCAACAGCGATAGACGATGGAGTAAAACAATCAGAAAAGAGAAAAAATAACCATTGCGCAATGATTAATTGGAGTGCTTCTTAAAGCGTTCAAGCGTAAAAAAGGGTCTGATGTCAAGTTCCTATTCTTTAAAGAATCATACGCACTTGATCAAGTGTTTCGGTACCTGAAATCCTTTCAGAAGAAACGACATACTTAATTTCAGCATCACCGCCGTCCCGCACTGCAAGCACCTTCAAAGTATTGGTGAGGCAATAGATAAGACCAGTCGTAGAGTCGAAATCCCAGCGCTGATGAGTCAGAGTTCAGATTCGTAAATGATAAGAGTTAAAGGATGTACAATAGTAGAAAAGATAATTAATAGATAAAATGCATACGTCGCTTAGATGGGTTTTTTCACGCAGATAAGTAAGTTCATCAAACTCATCCACGCACAGAGCGAGCCTCGAGGACTTGTTTAATATGTACCCTGTATAGAAACGAAAAAAGGTCATCTTCGCAGAAACAACCAGGCAACGGCAAAAATGAAGGAATTCCTAGAAACCTTCTTCCTTAAACCAAAGTTGGCTCTCATAACTTGCGTCACCTTCGAGTTTTCGTGTGGCCACTACTACAGTTGCGCCTGGCTGTACGTAGATGCGAAAACTTAATTTCGATTGAGAAGAGATCGATCAACAGCGTGTTGTGTTGCACACTAACTTTCACCTCTATTGATGCACTTTGGGGTTGCACGACGTTGTAATTGCCCTGCGAAACTATGAGAAAGTAGTTGGACTCTACCATATGGTTGATTGTTCAGTCGAAAAGCCACCGTAAGAGGGAGACCCAAATAGTTGGGAATTCAATCATTGGTCGAGAAATTTATACAGTGGCTATTGTAAAATATCTTCAAAACAAATATTAAATATTTATATAGTTTTTTTTATTATTATAAATAAATTATAAAAAAGTTTAGATAATTACTATATATATATTCTTAAACTTACAAAATCTTTAAAATAGAAGTACAAAGAATATATATAAAGAAATTCTTACGTACTATTGTTTTACTAATATATTATAATTTAATAAAATAGATTATTTACTAAGATAAATAAAATTTTTACGTAATAAAAACTATTAATTATACTATTTTAGGTTTTTTTTTTAGTATAAATTAATATTATAATAATTTTATAATATTCAATTATTATAATATCTTTAATATCTTTAATATTATAATAATTTTATAATATCTTTCTTTTGGTTATTTAATTAAAAAAAATTATATTATTAAATTTTTCACTGACTTTAGATTTTTGTAATATATCTTTATAGTAATATTATATTTTCCTGTTTGAAGACATTGCATACTAGTTATTAGAAAGTCACGAACTCAGGATAATGCTTTGTGTTTAAATACTATTGTGCTTGTCACTACAAAAAGAATTAAAATGACTCAGGCCGTGAACATTTTTACCTTTTCATTTCTCAAACGATGATAACCTGTGAGATCATCCGTTGCTCTCCGCTATATCAGGATTGCCTTTAACAGAATGTCTTTTCGAACGCAAACACACGTAACTCCGCCCATATATTTTCATGAAGACCACGAACCGTCAGTCCGTTCTAGAAGCATTTTTTCACGTCCACCTTTACCCCCTCTGGTACTTGGGGTCGGCAATGACAGCCATGACGGTGACACACTTTCGGAAATGTCAGAGATGACACACGGCAGCGAAGCCGCTGAGGGCTACGAGATATCGGAAAACGAAATACACCCAACTGAACAAGAAACAGCCGCCCATAACTCGTCCGACGAGTCAACCACGTCCGAAGAGGGTCCGGCAGGGCAGGGTACGGTCGGCAGGAGTAACAGAAATGCGAAAACATATCAATGCCAACAGTGTAACAAAAGTTTCACGCGGCCAAGTTCTCTTAAGACACATGAATATAGTCATACAGGCGAAAAGCCGCACAAATGCGATCGTCCTGGCTGCGGGAGACACTTTTCGGTTCTCAGCAATTTACGACGCCATTTGAAAACGCACCAGAAACCTACGAATCCGGCTCAAAAGCAGCTGTCATCGGAGGAACGAGAACGGAATGTCAGAGACCTAATCAGACGGACCAGCAATCCAACAATTTCGACGTCGTTTTGTCCTGCTCCTCCGACTGATCCACCATCACCACGTCATCGGCCTTATCCATCTCAAAACCGCGGTGCAGCATCGCCTCCTTCAACGGCATCCCTTTCACCTCAAATGAATCCGACATCGTCTCAGACTATAGTATCTCCATCTTTACAGTCAGCATCACAAATGCAAGTACAGCAATCCTTGATAGAATTACACCAAATAACGACGATACCTGAGGGTGTAAACACGATGATGTCAATGACAGTCACGACTCCAATGCAACCTAGCTATCAACGCACATATCAACATGAAACGAGGTCGCAAAGGAATTCTTGGGACTTTAATGCAAATGGGGTACGTGATGAAGGGAGCATCCAACAAAGCTACGGAACAAGTTATGCCGCTTATCGATATCCTTAAGTCCTGGAAGAGCAGTGAGTCATTGATTTTTAGTATGTGAGAGATGTGGTAGAGACATTTGGTATCTTGAATTTTTTATATTTTTCATTTTAAGGGAGTATCTTATTTTTGTTCCTCATTCGCATGCTATATATGCGTCTCTACAAATTATCTATAATTTTCTTCTCTACAATTCATGATGTTTGATGTATACATGGCTTTTCCTTATTTATATTTAAAGTATATTTCGTTTGTTTTTTCAACTATCATGCACATATTGTTGATTTAAATACCTTTAGCTGTTCTTTTTTTACATTGAAGTAGATTATGGTGTCATTCATTCAGTCCTCGTGGTATAAATATCTACATTTGACTTGTTATAACATACTACTCTAATCTTAGACTCTAGAAATAGTAAGAATGAATGTGCGTGTAATTTAATTTTTATTTTTATTTTTTTTTTTATTTTTTTTTTTTCAGAATGAAGGTGTATACGCAACAGCGAATAACTAAACGTATCACATAATTGATCTAACAAAGCCCACGTCTTTCCAAAACACAAAACGCATATACTCATTTATTTCCCGAATGCCTAATTGAATTCTTAATCAACTGGCGCATGATTTAAATGTCACCGTGCAGGGTAGAGCCGAAACTGTGTATAAGCAGAGCGGTAAATTGGTTAGTCTTTAACATTTACTAATGAATGTTGTAAAGGAATATTGATTTGCAAAGTGACATGCGCAAACTGGGGATGATTTAATATTTGAAGTCATATGGAGATCAGCTTGTCTAATTAATAAGCTACAACGATAAGGCACTCCGCGACTCGAGGCTGCACGGTCTAAGCCAGTCTTGGGAAATTTCATGCTTGTACATACGGTGAACGCGCTCCTTGCATATGCTCTATTATCTATCTCTATTATCTATCGGTATGCCCTATTGCTCTTGGATATTTTCTCCCTTGTATCAACGGATATAAAATTTTATATTCGCCAATTTCTTAAATGGCGAGACTTGTAAAAAAAAATAGCAAGTTATTGTAAAAAAGATGAGCAATCCTCATGCTACCCTCAAGATATTAAGGCCACACGACATAATACGACTGTCACGAGTGTTGTAAGTTCTCGAAAGTAATTTTGGTAAATTAATGTTATAAAAGGTAAAATAGAAATACAGTAATTATACTTAACATAACTTTATAAAAAGAAATATACAAGCATTTAATAGAAAATATATAAATTTATAATGAAATATAATGAATAAACTCTAAGAGAGAAATAAAGAATTATTAATAATTAAAAGTATTATTACAAGATAAGTAGTTAAATAATAAAGAAATTAAATAAGAGATAATTAAATATTAAGAGAATAAATATTACTTACATAATTCTGATCTAGCAGTATATTAGAAAAATGCTTTAAATAGTTTGTAAATAGTATTACTAAGAGCTACAAACAAAATAGTATGATGGTCAACCTTGAACTTCTTTGATTAATATGAATTTGCTACTATGTATACCTGATTTGGAGTTACTGTGACCTTCCATATCCTTCTATTTATAGTTGTTTCTGTATATTTAAGCTCCATAAACTTTTTATCATTATGATGAACTTTTTATTATTATGATAAACTTTTTATTATTATTATATACTTTACAACAATTGGATTATATTTTTATAGTGAAGTCTTTTTTATTTATTCCTTAGTTTTTCAATTTATATAAATACTCTCTTTATTTCTATTTAAATAAATAAGTTTATATAAAGTTTTGAAATATCTCAATATCAGTCATAGTAAAGCCTAAATAGTTGTAGTATGTATAGCTGTTAGTAAGGATATATAACTAGAAATATTATATCTATTATTCTAAGCATTCTTACTTAGTATATTTGATATATATAGAACAACTAATTATTAGTACATTTGTCACATCTTGGTGTTAACTGATAGGAGAGTTATCGAAAGACTGACTCTCATATCCTCATTCAAGTAGAACTAAACTACTCCTTCAAGTAATAACAGTATACTTATAGTAAAAGACAGTATTGTTTAAGATAGATCACTGATGGATACCTCCACTTTTTATATAAAGAAAATTATTAAACAGCTCTGGCTCTAAAGTAGAAGAATTTATTACACCTAACTCATCTGATAATGATTATAATGAAATAAGAGAATCTATTACCTTTCTTATAGTATATAACAGATTATTATTAGATGAAAAATTATTTATCAATTTCAGTGATAACCTACAAGCATTATTTTATAAAACATCTAATGAGTAATTAGATGACAAACTAGAAATTAATATATACAAAATGACAAAAAGATTACTAACCTTTACTGATTATATACTAGCTAAATCAGTAATCAAGTTTATTAAGAATTTATAAATTTATAATATAATCTAGCAGTTTACCAATATTGTAAAAGTAAATATTCTAAAAGCAGTCTTACAAGAACCTACCAAGATAGCATATAATACTATAGCAATTGCTATAGCAGTAAGTATATTAGAAAAATAGTTAATTAATTTACAAACTATTTTACTAAGAGCTGCAAACTATTTTACTAAGAGTTATAAACAAAATAGCCACAAATATAGATGCTAGTTATAGACTATGAACTATTATTAGTAAACAGCTATGAACAGCTATAAACTATCTTACGTAGAACTCCACTAAAACAATATCATGAATCATGAACTGGCTAGAACAGCCTGTAAACAGCCTGTAAACAGCTTATAAGCATAGATGCTAGTTATAGACTATAAACTGAAAATAGTTTTCTGATGTAAAGGATTTGATATAAAAGTAGGAGGGACAGCTAAATAAAATGCTAAAATAACTTTTATAAATACTATTACATAGCTAAGAGCTATCTATCATACAGCTGACATATAGCAAAATATAAAAAATTAACTAGTATTAATATACTAAGAGATAAATAAAAGTCTTCTTGCTTTTTATATAAAAATCTGATATAAAAAAAATAGCTATAAATATGGATACTAGTCATAGACTATGAACTATTATTAGTGAACAGCTACAAATAGCTACAAACTACTCTAGAACTCTGTTAGAACAATATTATGAACTATGAACTGGCTAGACCAGCCTGTAAACAGCCTGCAAATAGCCTATGAGCATAGATACTAGTTATAGACTACAAACTGAAAATAGTTTTCTGATGTAACTATTTTATTTAAGACAATATACTTTACTGATAATATAGAAGATAAATACAACTTATAGTCTCTAAACTTAAAAGGTAGGTAGTACTTCAGGTCTCCTATAATCATTAGCTAGTAGGATACATAGGTATAAATAATATATATCAGTAACTATCAGAGAAATATTATTAGAAAAATATATATTATAATAGAACATTTTGTGACAACACATATTCTGATTATATGAAATTGTAGCCATGTGACTCTCAATATTATTGAGACTCTTAATGTTATTGAGATCTATAATATCATCACAACCTAAAATAGTATTTTGATCTGATATATTATTTTACTACTTAATCATATTATAACTTGATATAGTATTTTTTATTTTACCTTAGTCAATCAATTTGTACCAGAAGTTTTAGGCAGCTACCCATATGGTATTCCCTTCAATTTATAATTTCTTATAAATACCCCCTTTTACAATTATCAATAAAATTCAGACTATAACAAGCTAAGAAAGCTTATAACAGATAACCTGAGGGATACTAAAGCCTTACTCAAGGAGTAAGCAATTAGAATAGTTTTGAGATTCTAACAGATATATATTTTATTCAATTAATCACATTTAAAAACTCTTACTAGTTAATACTTATACAGATATATACTCTTCTTAAGATGCTACTATATAATCTACTAAGACCTCTGAAATGTATTTTCTATACTTGCTCAATTTCAAGTATTTTGCCATTAATATATTTTAGTCTATCACAATTAGTGCTAACTGGCAGGAAATCAATTGACACCTTGACTGATTTATTACCTATATTGCATAACTGAACTTACCAAAACCTATAGTAGAAGATAAAAGCAAGAACAGTACTATCACTATCACTGCCTACATTACTACACCTACCTAGGAGAAGACTTTAAGAAGATGAAGAAATCATATTAGACAGACTATCTACCTTTTATAAATATATTAAAGAGTATGTTCAAGAATTCTTAGATTATTTGAAGAGCTACTTTGCAGCTAAAGGACTGGTCAGTATCTGATAGATTACTATTCTAACTGCCCAACTTAGAGGATCTACAAGAGAAACATATCTCATAGCCTTAATAGATACAATAGCTACTAGACTAGGAGGGTTACTCCTTACAGCTACTGCAGCAGGTGGAAATGTAGCTACACCTGCAGCAGTAGCCATTGCTTATTAGAATACTACCAGAATATAGTTAGAAGAAAATATTTCACCAAACAGAAATGAGAATTAATTAAGGAGCAACTATTCAACATAAAGATATTAATCAACTAGTACTTGGAGAATTGAGTTATTATCATTGATCAGTACATATAATTTTATAAAGAAACCAGCCCAGTTATATAAGAAATAGTGTTTATGAATAGCTTACCTGCAGATCTTCAACTGTAAGAATGATATTACCATTACTGTGCTGCAGCACTACTTAGAACATTCTAGTTACTTAAATCTGAAAGAAGAAATCAATACTTCCTTATCAGGATCAATCGTAGGCACTGCCGATATCATAGGCACCACCGACATCATAGGCACCACCGATATTGTAGGCATCGCTGACATCATTGGCATCGCTGACAACATCAATACTATTGAAGATTTATAGTTAGCTTATATTATCTTAGCTTTTCAATTTTGTATAAATATTCTTCAATTCTTTATTCAATAAACTTCAGTCTGACAATCAGTCAATCAGTTCTTCAATCCTCAAATTCTCTTAAACAATTCCTTATACAAACACATCGATCTTATACAAGAAGTCGAAACCTCAAGAGGTTTTACATAATGCAGATAGTTGCAGACTCATTAAATTGAAGTTCTGCACTATTCTCACAATCCCTTTTTAAAATAAGTTCAATAGCAGTACACACTAAAGAATAGAAGAAAAAGTCAGAATGGCACAAGCTTTTTGGGATACCAAAGTAGGATACTTAGTATCCCTATATAACAAGTTACTGCAAGACTTGTATAGAAAGTTCAATATTAAAATACCTATAGTCCAAATGATATTAGCATCAGCTGAACTACTCAAAGAGGATATTATTAAACTAACAGTTATAGCAAAGACAGAAAAGACAACTTATAAAGATGAAATGAAGAAGATTACTAAAATGTTCTCTGAAATGACAGTATATATTGCTGATCTTGAAGCTAAGATGATCTGCCAGAACAAACAGCCAAGAGGAATCTACATTGCCAAAGAATATAACAAGACTAAGATGAATTATTTCCTCTATAGAAGACATGGTCATTTTGCCAAGGATTACTAAACTAGAAGTTAGAAGGAAGGCCAGGAGAAAGAGAAAGACAAGAAGGCCAACCATGTCAATGTAGTGTAAGAAATCAAGAAAGAAGATAAAGAATTCAGTGAGGAATATTTAAAAGCCTACCTTATTAAAGCAGTTAGCCATACTGTCACTAGAAAAACTCCTTATTCAAGAAAGAAACTGGCTCAAGTACCTAAAGTTGTCATCAGGAAGTCTAAGAAACTGATGTAGAGATAATAATTGAATGAAGATTAATAAGACAAAGCCTTCAAGCAGATAATGTAACCTGATGAGATAGTGATCTTAACTACTAGAGATAAAGAAATGATGGATCAGAAAGAGAACAAAGAAAAGAAACCTAGAAGAGTTAGAGAATTCAAATATAACCCTTGGTAAGATATTGCTAGTTAAAAGGCCAACATTACCTTCAAGCAACTCTTTCAGATTGTACTATCAACAAAGTAGAAGGTAAAGATACAAATTACTAAGACCAAGCTAACCATCCAATTTGAGGAAGTTAATATTGCTGAAGAAGAGGAGGAGTAAATCCATATCTTATCTACCTACATACAGTACAACATTGGAGGTTTAGCATGCTCAATCATCATTAACATAGGAGTAGAAGTCAGCATCATCACCAAGCATTTCTTAGACTGCCTAGAATAGGATATTGATAAATCTGCCACTTCTACCTTAGTTGTTATAAGTGAAAAAAGTAGCATATCTTTAGGAGTACTCTGAGAAGTACTAGTTTAGTTTGGAATAGAGATCATACCTATCAGAATAATTATCACTAATGTACAATCCTACAATGCTGTCTTAGACAATAGTTGGTTGAAGAAAGCCAAGGCCAGAATCAATCTAGATATATAAAGGTTAATCTTCATTAACTATGAAAGGAAGTTTAGCATCCCCCTGGATATTCAGAAAGGAGTAGTACTGAAACTTACTCAGAGACCTAAAGATAAAAGTAATACAGATAAAGAAATAACTTCTAGACAGGTGTACCTCAACATGGTAGAAGAAGAAGAAGCTAATATAGTGATCTATAGTAAATACTACCACTTGATACCTTTAGAGAAGAACTAGTTGATTGAATATAATATAAGGAATATAAGATATCTATACTGTGAGCAATACATCTATTATACCAAAATAATATGCACATGTAGTAATACAAAGTTGATACCTTACTAGGATATCTTAGAGATATACCTGCTACCCAAGAGAAGGATTAAGAAACCAAGATTATTACAAACCCACTAAAGGATTTTATCTCTAATAAATTAAGAATTATATAATAGAAGGAACTCTTATTTGTTTGCAGACAATACTGGAGAAGTTTAAGATTGCTTTTAGACAAATATTAGACACATCAGCAAAGGACACCTTTGGGGAAACTGTAACATCTATCTACAAGAATACTATTAGGATGAAGTTAATTCCTATAATTTTTAGAAATGTAAAAATTGGGTCAGATATCTGGATGACCTATATGACATCAAATATCATAAAACCTGGAGAAAACACTACAATCAAGAACAAGAACAGACTATATCTGAAGAAAATGAAGATGAGAAGATACCCGATGAATAGGATAATGAAGCTTATACTACTTAAACACCTGCTAAGGTTAGAGCCTTATTCTGAGATGATGATGAGGATAATGGACCTATTCTAATCAAAGAAAGCAACTCAGATTCAGAAGAAAAAATCATTACCTTAGAAGAAATAATTTACTTCAATGAATATATTAACATACAATATTAGTGGTAGAAGAACTTATAGTAGAACCTACCTTAAGATACAACTTACGAGCAGTAGAAAGAACCTAACATTCCTACTTCTGAAGAAGTATTTATGATTGAAGAAATAGAAACAGCAACTTGAGTTAAGAAACTGACAAAAACTGCAATTATACTAAAGAGAAAAACTAAAAAAGCCATAGGCTATGACCTATATATAGATGAAGACTGCACTCTGGAACTAAAATCATCAGCCTTTGTGAAAACTGGAATCACTATTGACCTACCACCTAGACAATGTACACAAGTATAGGCAAGAAGTAGACTTTACTGCAATTCTGGAATAGAAGCCTTCCCTGGACTTATAGTTGAAGACTATAGAGGAGAAATTGAAGTTAGATTAATCAACTACAACTACAGCCAATTCAAAGTATACCAAGGAGATCAAATTGCCCAAATAGTAATTGTTAAATATAAATAGTAACTATTAGAAGAAGTAAAAGATTTAGAAGAAATACAATATAGAAAAAAAGAATTTAGGTCTACTAGACAAGTTAATGTAATAATAGAAAGACTAAATAACTAAGAGAATGCCAAGAAGCATGTCTACTCTCTCAATAAAAACCTGTTACTAAATCAGAAGAAACAGTTACAAGACCTACTGAAGGAGTATAAGGATATTATCACAATCAGCTTTAAGAACTTCTCAAACCAAGCCTTCTTTACTTACTATATTAACATAAGAGATGCCAAACCAATCAAGCAAACACCCTATAGACTGCTAGTCAACTATCACAACTTTGTATGCAAGTATATTCAAAAACTATTAGAATTAGGAGTGATTATATAATTATATTAGAAAACTATTTTCAGTTTGTAGTCTATAACTAGTATTTGTACCTGTAGGCTATTCGCAGGCTGTTTACAGGCTATTTTAGCCAGTTCATGGTTTATGATATTGTTCTAGCAGAGTTCTAGAGTAGTTCATGGCTGTTTATAGCTGTTCACCAATAATAGTTCATAGTCTATAACTAGTATCTATGTTTATAGCTATTTTATTTATAGCTCTTAGTAAAATAGTTTGCAGCTCTTAGTAAAATAGTTCATGGATTAATTAACCATTTTTCTGATACAAAGAGCCCCTAGGCATCACCTATCAGTATAGTACTAAAGAAAGATGGACAGAGAATAGTTATTAACTACTGCAAGTTGAACATAGTTACTAAGAAGTATATATATCTGATTTTGCACTTAGAAGACTTACAGAATATGTTGAAAAAGGTGCAAATCTACTCAACCCTTGATCTGTGGGCAGGATATAACCAAATTGGAATAAGACTTGAAGCACAAGAGAAATTAGCATTTGTTATATTATTTGGATAATATGAATTCACAAGAATATCCTTTGGACTTTGCAATATACCCACTACCTTCCAAGCTGCAATAAATGAGATTTTCTATAATCTGATTAGACATGAAGTGATTATATATATCAATGACATCAACATCTATACCAAAACCTTTGCAGAACATATAGTAACCCTAAAGGAAGTATTTAAACAACTTAGAAAACATTAATTGAAGATCAAGCTAATGAAATGCTACTTTGGACAAAAGAAGATTAAATACCTTAGATTTATAATTGATGAAAGAGAAATCTGCTCAGATTTGAAGAAGACCAAAATTGTTAAAGCCTTTCTGACTCTACAAGATAAGATGACTTTATGAGGATTTTTAGGATTGGTTCAGTTCTATAAAAGGTTTATCTCTAGATACTCCAAAATTACTGCACTCTTATATATATTATAAAGAAAAGGAAGAGCATGGGAATAGATGCCAGCTATACAAATAGCTTTTAATCTAATCAAGGAAGCACTTACCTATGTACTAGTAATGGCAAGGCCAGATCTTACAAAAGTGTTTAAGTTATATACAGATGCATCATCATTTGGACTTGGAGCAATTTTAGCACAAGATGATAAAGATGAAAAACATATGATTGCTTATATAGGATGAGCTACCTATGGAGCAAAACCTTCCTATAGAGCCACCTAGTTAGAATGTATAGCAGTTATTTGAGTAGTATAACAATTCTGCCACTTCTTAATTAGAAAGCAGTTCACCTTAATAACAGACCACTCAGCTCTCAAATGACTCTAGAACAAACTGAATCTGATAAGAATGTATATATGATAGCTAGCTATACTGTAGAAGTATAATTTTACAATATAATATAGAAAAGGATGGAATCATCAGAATGTAGATACCCTCTTACACCTACTCTAATTTATTTGAGATTGATACTTTAAACCAAAAAAAAATATACTTATCCAATAGATACTAAACTCTACAATAGATATTTAGATTACCTCAGTAATCTAACCTTTACTAGAACAATGAACAAAAATGATCAACAGCTTATATAGACAATGGCACTCAACTATTTTATCAAGAACAATATACTTTATTGATGATACAGAGAAGAGACATAACTTGTAGTTCCTAAATACAAAAAGCAGATAGTACTTCAGGCCTCCTATGATCATCAGCTTGCAAGACACATGGGCATAGATAATACATACTAGAAATTATTAGAAAAATATTATTAGAAGAATATATATAAAGACATTAGAGAATATATCAGGAGGTGTGACACTTGCTAAAAGAGATGTCAAGAAAAGGAAGTTGAGGCCTTATAACTGATTGTACCTAGAGGACCCTTTGAATATGTTGGAATAGATATTGTTGGATCACTATTAAGAACACTCAGAGGAAACCAATATATTGTAATAGCAGTAGATTACCTGACTAAGTACTCTGAAGCAAGAGCCTTATCCCTTACAGATACCCTTAATATTGCACCTTTTATCTATAAAGATATTATCTACCACTACAAGATACCCTATGAAATGATCTCTAACTAGGGAACTGAATTTATTAATAAAATCATACAGATATTGATACAACACTTTGAAATCTACTAGATAAAGACTACTGCCTACTATCCCCAAGGAAATGGATTTACCAAATGGATAAATCAAACCATCAAGAACATGATTGCTAAAGTAGTATAATCATAAGGAAGAGATTGGGACTTATACCTACCTTCTGCCTTATTTGCACTATGAACAATAAAACAAGAGATAACAAAGTTCACCCCTTTTGAGCTTGTATATAGAAGAAAAGCTCATCAGCTGGTAAATCAAGTGATAACTACCTTAGAACTCAGCCACACCTTCTGAGAAGCACAAATAAAACACTGTGTAATAAAGGAAATTTGAGAATTATATAATGTCTGAAATAAGATAAGAGAATTCATCACCATCACATAAGATCACCAAAAGAAGAATTATGACAAGAAACACAAGAAAACTGAAAAGTTAAAGATTGGCAACTAGGTCTTACTATACTAGAATATAGTAGAGTCATCATGGTCAGCAAAATTAGACCCAATATAGGAAGGACCATACTATATTGCAAGTATAAAAAGAACAATATATCAGTTATGAAAAATGATAGGAACAATTCTACTCTATACTGTTCACCAAAATTATCTTAAGAAATACCATGCCCTGTTGGAACAACTTCTATGAAGTCTAAGTTAGTCTAATCAAGGTATACTGATATATAGAACACCTAGAAGACCTCAAGAAGTTAAAGGGATTGATCTTACAGAAAACCTGATCAATTCTATATAATATTTAAAGGAAATAGCACTTGACATAAATTGATGAATAGAAGGAGTACTATCAAATTGTATAACTTTGAGAAGAAGAAGTTGAACATATCTGAAACTAGAAGGATAGGGAGATCTGTCAATGAGCTCTTAAAGGAGCACTCCTTATCTATACTACCAGAATAGCTAAATGAATCTATCAGCTATTCAAGTACAAGCCTAGTACTCTTAGCTATTTCCAATATAATGCTTTCCAACTAAATCAACTTATATAAGGAATTAGAGAAGAAAGTAAAACAATTATAGAGAGATTTCTCTAAGTTAGAACTATATTTTGAACTCTAACTCAGAGAAAAGAAAGAGATATGATAGAACATTTTATAATGACACATATTCTAATCATGTAAAATCGCAGTTATATGACTCTCAATATTATTGAGACTCTTAATATTATTGAGATCCATAATATTATTATAACCTAAAATAGTATTTTGATCTGATATATTATTTCACTACCCAATCATATTATAACTTGATATAGTATTTTTTATTTTATCTTAGCTAATCAATTTGTATCAGGAGTTTTGGGCAGCTGTAAGGGAGTTTCTTTTTAAACTGCCTGTGAGGAAGTGTCTGATGATACTAATCTGCATTGGACTTAGGAATCTCTAAGTACGTTATAAGGTTTCTAAGATATCGAAAGTACTTTGTTTTTTTATAAGATTGTTAATTATATTTTTTAGACTTATAGTCTTTTTCTAGTACTCTTAATGTATATAGAAGAAGGTGAGATCTTTAGCTTTTAAAGGAATCTTGAGTGTACATTGCTATTGAACTGAAGTTTATTGAATAAAGAATTGAGGAATATTTATACAAAATTCTCAAGGTACTATACAAGTAGCTGCCTAGGTTACTACTTAGAATATTGGTTACTAATTTAGAAGTCAAATAATGTATTAATAAAATTGATGTCAGTGGTGCCTATGATATCAGCAGTGCCTATGATATTAGTGGTGCCTACAATGTTAGCAGTATGGATTTCTTATCTGATCTGGATTTCTTCAAGAGGAAATTCCTCAAAGGGCAGATACTGCAGTGCAATTGCTGCACTCTTACAGCAGCTACCTGTATAGTACTCTCTTTAATTTGTAATTTCTTATAAATACCCCTCTTACAATTATCAATAAAATTTAGACTGCAACAAGTTAAGAAAGCTTACAATAGACAACCCAAGGGATACTAAAGCCTTACTCAAGGAGTGAGCAATTGGGATAGTTTTAAGATTCTAACAGATACATATTTTATTCAATTGATTGTATTTAATAACTCTTGCTAGTTAACACTTATATAGACATATACCCTTCTTAATATATTACTGTATAACTCACTAAGACCCTTGAAATGTATTTTTTGCACTTACTTAATTTTGAGTATTTTACCATTAATATATTTTAATCTATTACAATATGAAGATATTAGAGAATATATTAGAAAATATAATACTTGCCAGAAGAGATACTGAGAAAAGAAATTTAAGACCTTATAACCAATTATATCTAAAGAACTCTTTGAGCATATTGGAATTGACATTGTTAGACTACTACTAAGAATACTTAGAGAAAATTGATATATTATAGTAGTAGTAGATTACCTGATCAAATACTCTGAAGTAAGAGTCTTACCCCTTGTAGATGCCCTTAATATTATCTTTCTTTATTTATGAAGATATTATCTGCTGATAGGGGATACCTTATAAAATAACCTCTAATTAAGGAACTGAATTCATTAATAAGTTTATATAAATATTGATACAATATCAGGAAACTATTTTCAGTTCATAGTCTATAACTAGCATCTGCACTTATAGGCTATTTGTAGGCTGTTCACAGGCTGTTCTAGCCAGTTCATGGTTTATAATATTGTTCTAGTGAAGTTCTAGGGTAGTTTGCAGCTGTTTATAGCTGTTTACCAATAATAGTTCATAGTTTATGACTAGCATTTATGTTCATAGCTATTTTGTTCATAGCTCTTATATAGTAAAATAGTTTACAGCTCTTAGTAAAATAGTTTGTAAATTAATTAACTATTTTTCTAATAAATACTTCAGAATCTACCAGATAAAGATCACTATCTACCATCTATAAGAAAATAGACTTACTAAATAAACAAATCAAACTATCAAAAAAATGATTACTAAAGTAGTATAATCATAAAGAGGAGATTGGGACCTATATCTACCTTTTACCTTATTTGCACTATAAATAATAAAATAAGAAATAATAAAGTTTACTCCTTTTAAGCTTATTTATAGAAGAAAAGCTCATCAGCTAATAGACTAAGTGATAACCATCCTAGAACTTAGCTACACCTCCTAGAAAGTACAAATAGAACACCATATAATAAAAGAAATTCAAAAATTATATAATGTCTGATACAAGATAAGAGAATTTATTACTATTATATGAGATTGCCAAAAGAAGAATTATAATAAGAAATATAAAGAGACTGAAAAGTTAAATATCAATGACCAAATCTTACTATAGTAGAGTCATTATGGTCAGCAAAATTGGATCTGAAATAGAAAGAACTATACTACATCATAAGTATAAAAGGAATAATATACCAGTTATAAAAAATAACAAAAACAATCCTACTTTATACTGTTTACTAAAACTACCTCAAGAAATACTATACTCTACTAGAATAACTTCTATGAAGTCTGAGTCAGCCTGAACAAGACTTATCAACATATAGAACCCTTGAAAGAACTTAAGGAAATGGAGAGATTGACCTTATAGAAAACCTGATCAATCTTATATAATATGCAAAGGAGACAACACTTAGTGCAAATCAGTGAATAGAAGAAGTACTACTGAATTATATAACTCTGGAAAGAAGAAGTTGAATATATCTGGAACTAAAAAGACAAAGAGATCTACCAATAAGCTCTCAAAGGAGCACTTCTTATCTTTGCCTCAAAAATAGTTGAACAGATCTATTAGCTATTTAAGCATAAGCCTAGTACTCTTAACTATTTCAGATATAGTATATACTAACTAAATCAACTTATATAGAATGATATCAGAAAACTATTTTCAGTTCATAGTCTAGATCATAACAATACTGAGGGTTATAACATTACTACAAGTTATATAACTATAATCAAAATTGATATCATCACAAAATATTCTATTATATCTCCTTCCTTTCTCTGAGTTAGACTTCAAGAGACAGTTCTAACTTAGAGAAATCTCTTTGTAATTATTATACTTCCTTCTCTAACTTCTTCATATCTATCAGAAAAATAGTTAATTAATCCACAAACTATTTTACTAAGAGCTATGAATTATTTTACTAAGAGCTATAAACAAAATAGCCACAAATACAGATGCTAGTCATAGACTATGAACTATTATTGGCAAATAGCTGTGAATAGCCATGAACTATCTTAGAACTCTACTAGAATAATATTACAAACCACGAACTAGCTAAAACAGCCTGTAAATAGCCTACAAATAGTCTATGAGCACAGATACTAGTTATATAGTATTATTATAAATTATAATATTGCCCTAATCTAATATATTATTCAACCACTAAATAATATTATAATCTAATATATTATTTTACTATTATATCTTAGCCAATCAATTTGTATCTTATATTTAGCTGAGCTAATTAGAAATTAAGTAGTAATCTTAATAGCTGCTTATATAGTATAAATACTCTACTTATAATTATTATAATGAAGAGAATTTTTATTATATAAGATTAGTTACATGATCTTAGTAATATTATAACCCTTAGTGTTATTGAGACTCTTAGTATTATTAAGATCTATAATATTACTATAACCTAAAATAATATTTTGATCTGATATATTATTCTACTACCTAATTATATTATAACCTGATATATTATTTTATTATATCTTAACTAATCAATTTGTATCTTATATTTAGCTGAGCCAATCAGAAAATCAAGTATTAACCTAAGTAGCTGCTTATATAGTATCTTGTAATTTCTTATAAATACCTTGCTTACAATTAAAAATAAAAATTCAAACTATAACAAACTAAGAAAGCTTCTTACAAATAACCTAATATTAGAAAAATGGTTATTAATCCATGAACTATTTTACTAAGAGCTGCAAACTATTTTACTAAGAGCTATAAACAAAATAGCTATAAACATAGATGCTAGTTATAAACTATGAACTATTATTGACAAACAGCTACAAATAGCTGCAAACTACCCTAGAACTCTACTAAAACAATATTGCAAACTATAAACTAGCTAGAACAGCCTATAAATAGCCTATGAATAGCCTATAAACACAGATGCTAGTTATAGACTATAAACTGAAAATAGTTTTCTAATAAAGGGATAATCCTACAAAGTCTAAATAGGCTTTATAGAAGAAGTCTTAGTCTAAGACTAAGTAATAGTTAGAGAGAAAGAGTTAAGAGACTTAAAACAAAAGAAGTTTATTATTTACAATATAGCTTATTACATTTACTATTTAATATACTTTTCTATCAGTTATTTACCTACTCTTCAAGCCACTACCACTTAATCTACTAAGACCCCTAAGATATATTATAGTAAATATTTTGCTATTAATATATTTTTAGTCTATCACATTATCAATAAAATTTAGATTATAAAAAGCTAAGGAAACTTACAACAGACAACTTAAAAGATAGTAAAAGCCTTACTTAAGGAGTGAGTAATTGAGATAGTTTTGAAATTTTAATAGATATATATTTATTTAATTGATCATATATATTCTTACTAGTTAACACTTATATATACTTTTCAAAACTACTAATATAATCTACTAAGATCCTTAAAATATATTTTCTGCACTTACTCTATTTTCTAAGTATTTTATTATTAATATATTTTAGTTTGCCACAATGCTGATGCTCTATATACTTAGTATCAAAGTTATCTGATATCCCAAAGTTTCTAATTTATTACTTATAATACTAAAGTAAGTAGATCTTCAAGATATTTATAGAATATTTTGATATAATTTTAAAGACTCTCTTATATATTATAATGGCTGACCCCTAAACTATCTAATTTCCATAGATTTGGTACTATGATTGATTTGGAGTTACTGTAAACTTTCATTCCCTTCCATTTTTAGTTAGTGTCATTTTTAGTAAGTGATCTCGCCATCAGCGATGAATGTAGTTTTAGTGACTGATCTTATTTTTATTGATAAAATATTATTCACAGTTATTGAGTTATACTTATAGTGAAGTCTTTCTTATTTGTTTTTTTAGTTCCTTCAATTTTATATAAATATCCCCTCTATTTCTAACTAAATAAATCAGTTTATATAGAGTTTTGGAATATCTTAATATCAGTTATAGTAAAGCTTAAATAAGTTACAGTATAGATAGCTGTTAGTAAAGATATACAAACAGAGATATCACATCTGACACTCTGAGCATTCTCACTTAGTATATATGAATGAATGACTAGTTATTAGTATATTTATCATATCTTGGTACTAACTAGCAGGAGAGTTATTGAAAGACCAACTCTTATATTCTTATTTAAGTAGGACCAAACTACCTCTTCAAGTAATGACAGTGCACCTATAGCAAAAGACAGTATTATTCAAGATAGATCACTGAAGAACATCTCTGCTTTTTATATAAAGAAGATTACCAAACAGCTCCAGCTTTGAGGAAGAAGAATTCATTATTTCTGACTCTTTTGATAGTGACTATAATGAAATAAGAAAATCTATTACCTCCTTTACAGTATATAACAGGTTATCATCAGATGACAAATTAGCTATTGACTTTAGTAATAACCTATAAGTATTATTTTATAAAACATCTAACAATAAATCAGATAATGAACTAGAAATTGATATATATGAAATAATAGAGAGACTACCAACCTTTACTGATTATATACTAGCTGAATCAGTAATCAAGTTCATCAAAGACTTGCAGATTTATAATGCAATCTAACAGTTCAATAATATTGTAAAAGTAAATGTTCTAGAAGCAGTCTTACGAGGACCTGTTAAGATTGCATATGATGCCATAGCACTTATCACAGCAGCAAATGGAGAATTCAATATAGGAGCAAAAGAAGCAAATATAGAAGCCAACACTGCAGTAACCTTCACTAATGCTATTATATAGTTGAGAGCTATCTATCACATAGAAGATATAGTAAAATATAAAAGATCAATTAGCATCAATGTATCAAGAAATAAATGAAAGTTCCCTTACTTTCTACATGAAGATCTGATATGTAGTAGATCTTATAGAATATCTGGCAGCCAACCAGGACCTTATTATCAAGCAGTTTTTTATGAATGAACTTCACTAGGAAATCACCATTCAAGTATGCTCCAACTCTGTTAGAGATATTGGGCAGTACAAAACCCAGGTTAAGATTTAATATAGCAGATATTACTAAATAACCTCCAAGAACCCCATATATTACTAGTAGTTATACTTATTATTATACTGGTAATAGTTAACTAGGGAGCAGCCTTATGAAAGGACCTAGCTATAGATGACCTCATTGAACAAATAAGCAAGATTACTACATACATTTCAGATCTTAAAAGGCAAATCAATGCATAATAACCAGTCTAACAATTTATAGTAAATCTAACCCCTGTAACTAGATTGAATATATACTTGATTGGAAACCCAAGGTGCTTTAGGTGTAACCAAGATAGATATATATCTAGAGACTATAACCAACTGGACATGAGGATATGTAAGAGATGTAGAGAAAAAGAGTACTATACTTTAAGATATATGATAGAAATAAGTAGAATTACTTAACTAGGAACTCAAGGATAAACCCAGATAAATGTCATTACATTTAAAGAAAACTTTAACAGTGAAGATAAGTATAGTCAGGTAGAAGCATTTCTAGCTATATAGGAAAAATAAAAACCTAGACATCTTAAGAAAGTAGAATCTCCTTATATGATGAAAACCCCATAAGTAGCACAACAAGTGTAGGAATATAAATTTGATAGTAATAAACAAGATGAACTCTTCGAAGAAGAAGTTAACTATATCATTTGAGAAAACACACCAATGTCTAAGGTATCTGCAAGTGAAGAAAACAAGGAATACAAGTTATAGAAATCTAAGAAATACAGTCTAGATGTATAGAAGGAAATAGAGGATATAATGATCCTAGTCAATATAGGATAACTTGATAAATTTCTGATATTCTAATAGCAAATACAAAAAAGGATAAGTGATGCACAACCTGAATATGAAGTAGTAGAAATCAATGCAGTATAGCAATCAGAGAATGATAAATTACAGAATTCCTCAGTATACTCACAATTTCAGATTGAAGAAATTATGATATCTTACATTATTGATATGGGTGCTGGAGAATATATTATCAGTAAAATGATACTTAACTGACTCAGGTAGCAAATTGAAGAAGCTACAACTATAACAATTGTAGTAGCAGATGAGCATGTTGCAACACCACTTGGCAAAGTATATGAATTACCCATTTGATTTGATAAACTTATTATTCCAATATTAGCAATGGTAGTTGATACTATATTCTATAACCTTATCATTAGAAATAACTAGTTAAAAAAAGTGTAGGCAGTAATTGACCTCAGTGTATGCAAGATGCAAATTACTTGAAAAGAATATCACTATGAAATACTTATTGACTTAGAAAGAGGAGTTTGCCTGCAGATGATAAAAAGTAATGATGAGGATAAATAAAAAGAATTCTTTATGATGCAAATCATATAAATCAATGAGAAGGCTAAGCTATTAGAATGAAAAAGTAAACAAGCTGCCAGATTTGATCTCTTTACTGTCAAGAATATTGAACTATAACCCAAAGAATTATATATAGTTGAAACAGGAATCGCTGCAAGAATATCCCAAGGATACTATAGTCAGATTAAACCAAGAAGTTCTCTTGTAGTCACCAGAATTATAATTGATGCAGAAGTCATTAATATGGATTATACTAGTAAAATTAAGATAGTGGTTATCAACTGACATCAACTCAATATAGCTAAACTTTATAGAGAAGACCAAGTCACACAGCTAATAATTATACCTATCTGGACCAGCAAAGTAATAGAAGTAACTAAGCTTGAAGAAACAGTCAGAGGAAATAAAGAATTTAAATCAACTAGAGTTAACCTTGCAAAAGTCATGACAGATCTCAAACACACACCCAAAATGGCAAACAAGAAGGCTTATACTTTCAAGAAACAACTCAGTGAAGAAGAAAAGAAGAAATTGAAATCACTTATTAATAAATACTATGACATCTTTGTAATGACCTTCGAGGAAATCAACTTAAAACTATTAAAGTACTTCTATTATATCAATATCCAAGAGCACCTACCAATCAAGTGTATACCATACCAAATACTATTTACTTATATTGAATAGCAATAAGAAGAAATTGATGATATGGTAAAAGAAGAAATGGTAGCTGAAATGGATAGCCTATAGGGATTTCTAAATATTATTATACTAAAGAAAGGATTAGAAGCCAGAACCTGTATCATCAATTCTTGGTATTGGAAAGGCATCTCCTTTAGTGATGTTATTAAGCTTTCTGAAATCAATACACATTCTTAGAGTAGAGATAAAAAAAAACATACTTGAGCTATTAAATCTTTTATATTTTCTAAAGATATATATTTTTTTATAATCTCAGATAAAAATGCCTTTTGTTTTATATATAAAAAATATATTAACTAACAATATATATCACTATATTGTAGCAATAGCTTTTACTATATCTTTAGGAGTTATGCTATTATTTTTGCAAAGTTAACTATTAATATTAATATTTTTCTTATTCTTAGCATTATTATATATTTATAAAATAGAATAAAATATTATTAATATATATTTCAAATATATAAAATAAATTAATTGAAATAAAATAATAGTATTTTACTTAGTAATTGATATAGAATTTTTTTTTACCTTTATTTTGTTAGATTTCATCAGGCTTATCTTCTTTAATATCTAAGCTTTTCTTAATATATCTATCATTTTGAAATTCTTCATTACTAAGATTGCTAAAGACAGAGCTAGTAATACAATTGATCTCAATATTTTAGATATTTCTATAGTAGATATCATGATTGATATCCTTAACATTTTAGGTATTTCTATAGTAGTTGATATTTCTACTAGTGCTAGTGCTATTACTAGCACTAGTTAATATTTCTACTAGTACTAGTGCTGTTACTAGCACTAGTAGTTTCTTAGTCTCTACTAATACTATAAATAGTTTTCTCAATATCTTAGATATCTCTATTGCAGCTAACTTCAGTTTCCACAGTATCTTGAGTATAGCTAATACTAGACTTAGTGATTTTGGTCTTTTTATCTACAGAATTATAACTATGCTTCATCAGAGTAATGTTTTCATTAGAGATACTGCATTTAGTACCTTTACTATTCTGGATGATCTCTATTTATATCTTGGAATGTTTGCTGGCTTCCTTAGCCTTTAGTTGAGTATAAGCCTTTAGTTAAGTATAAGTTTCTATATTATTGTTATTATTGATATCTGAAGAATAAAAAATGTTTTTAGAAAACTCATATACATAGATACCTTTTAGTATCTATAATGTTAAAATGTAGCAAATTAGCTATGGTGAATTTTAGTATAGTGAATAGTATATAGTATGAATAGTAAGTAGAGTTATAATAGTAGAATATTTCATTCAGATAATCATTAGAATAACTTACAACTCCTGACTTATTTATTTTATCATTATTGATATAGTTAGTAAATTTATTTAATATTTATTTTATATAAATACTCCCACTCTTTGCTTAGAGAATAAATCAGTTCAGATAGCTTAGAGCTAAAGAAACTCAAGGAAAGAGAAAGAGAGTAAAAGTCTAGAACTCTAGATTTTGATAAAGTATAATATTGGTTCTGAAAAGCTTCCCCCATTTACCACTATCATATACCTTTAAGTTGCTATCACAAAACACTTCTAAAATCCTCTTATTACTAAGCTATATACCTTAATCTACTTAGATATTTCTCTATATTCATATCTACTGATATTTGAGTATATTCTTCATTTAAGTCCAGTTCTTAGTCTCAAAGAGATATCTATTACAATATATATTAGTAGGATATTTTCCTAGTTTAGAGTCAATAAGGAGAGAGTTAGATAAATCTATATTTACAGAGATAAAGAGAATTCTTTATTAGAAGTATATGCAGCTTATTCTATAATATTTAGATAATACTATATAAAAATAATATTTAGTAGATTTTAATTCTCTAAATATTTAGCTTTATATTAACTTTATTTCATTTTATATTTAGTGAATACTTATAGAAAAGAGTAAATAAAAAAGTATACTGATGCTATTTAATTATACTAGTCTTTTAAGTTAACTATCTAGAATTGTATATAATTACTCTAGTGTACTAAAATCATATATATCTAATATATATTACTAAAAAAAGAGATTTTGACAATCTTCAAATAAAATAGCTAGAGTGTATAGTGTGATAAATATACTAATAACTAGTCATTCATTTATTGAAAATGCTCAGAGTATCAGATGCAATATCTCCCTTTACATATTGTGACAGACTAAAATATATTAACGGTAAAATACTCTGATATTGAGCAAGTGCAGAAAATATGTTTTTAGGAGTCTTAGCAGTTTATGCGGTAGCATCTTAAGAAGGGTATGTGTCGATGTAGGTGTTAACTAGCAAGAATTAAGTGTGATTGATCAAATAAAGTGTATCTGTTAGAATCTCAAAACTATATCAATTGCTTACTCTTTGAGTAAGGCTTCAGTATCCCTTGGGTTGTCTGTTGTAAGCTCTCTTAGCTTGTTGCAGTCTGAATTTTATTAATAATTGCGAGCGGGGTATTTATAAGAAATTACAAGATGCTATATAGGCAGCTACCCAGGTTATTACTTGAATTTCTGATTGGCTCGGCTAAATATAAGGTACAAATTGATTAGCTAAGATATAATAAAATGATATATCAGGTTATAATGTAATTGGGCAACAAAATAATATATCAGATTGAAATACTATTTTAGGTTATAGTGTGATTGCGGATCTCAGCAATACTACAAGTCTCAGCAATGCTTCAAGTCTCAGCAATGCTTCAGGTCATAGCAACACTTCAGATCATATGATTGTGATCTCATATGATCAAATTGTATGTCATCACAAAATGTTCCATCACATCTCCTTCCTTTCTTCGAGTTAGACTTCAAGGTACAGTTCTAACTTGGAGAAATCTCTTTGTAACTGTGTTACCTCTTCCTCTAGCTCCTTTATTTCATTCTGTGTCAGTTGATTTAATTGGTGCATACTGCACTGAAAGTGGTTTAAAGCACTAGGCTTGTGCTTGAATAGTTGATAAATTCGTTCAGCTATTTTTGCAGCATAGGCAGGGAGTGCTCCTTTGAGGGCTTGTTGACAGATTTCCCTATCCTTTCGGTTCCAGATATGTTCTACTTCTTCATCCCAGAGTTGTGCGATTCGGTAGTATTCCTTCCATTCGTTGATTCATGCCAGGTGTTGCCTCCTTTGAATATTGCATACAATCGATCAGGTCTTCTGTAGGGTTGATCCTTCTATCTCCTCAAGATCTTCCAGAGGTTCTATATATCGGTAGGCCTTGATCAGGCTGACTCAGACTTCATGGAAGTTGTTCCAATGGGGTATGATATTTCTTGAGGTGGTTTCGGTGGACAGTATAGGGTAAGATCATTCCTGTCATTCTTCATAACTGATATGTTGTTCCTTTTATACTTGCGATATAGTATGGTCTTTCCCATTTCGGGTCCAATTTTGCTGACCATGAAGACTCTACTATATTTCAGTATAGTAAGACTTGGTCACCAATCTTCAATTTCTCAGTTTCCTTATGTTCCTTGTCATAATTCCGTTTTTGTTGATCTTGTGCAATGGCAATAAATTCTCTTGCCTTATTTCAGACATTGTGTAATTCTTGGATTTCCTTTGTTACACGATATTCGATTTGCATTTCCCAGGAGGTGTGGCTAGGTTCCAGGGTGGTCATTACTTGGTCTACCAGCTGATGAGCTTTTCTTCTATAAGCGAGCTTAAAAGAGGTGAACTTTGTTGTCTCTTGTTTCATTGTTCGTAGTGCAAATAAGGTGGAAGGTAGGTACAAGTTCTAATCTCCTCCTTGTGATTGTACTACTTTGGCAATTGTGTTCTTAATAGTCTGATTCATCCGTTTGGTAAGTCCATTTCCTTAAGGGTGGTAGGCAGTAGTCTTTATCTGGTGGATTCCGAAGTATTGCGTCAATATCTGCATGAATTCATTAATGAATTCAGTTCCTTGATCAGAGGTCATTTCATAAGGTATTCCATGGTGGCAGATAATATCTTCATAGATAAAAGGTGCAATATTAAGAGCATTTGCAAGGGGTAAGGCTCTTGCTTCAGGGTACTTGGTTAGATAATCTACTGCTACTATAATGTATTGATTTCCTCTGAGTGTTCTTAGTAGCGGTCCAACAATGTCTATTCCAATATGTTCAAAGGGTCCTCCAGGTACAATCAGTTGTAAGGTCTCGATTTCCTTTTCTCGGCACCTCTTCTGGCAAGTGTCGCATCTCCTGATATATTCTCTAATATCTTCATACATGTTCTTCCAATAATATTTTTCTGATAGTTGTTGATATGTGTTGTCTATACCCATGTGTCCTGCCAGCTGATGATCATAAGAGGCCTGAAGTATCATCTACTTTTTGTGTTCAGGAACTACAAGTCATGTCTGTTCTCTGTGTTATCAGTAAAGTATATTGTTCTTGATAAAATAGTTGAGTGCCGTTGTCCATATAAACCATTGATCGTTTTCGTTCATTGTCCCAGTAAAGGTTAGGTTACTGAGGTAATCCAAATATCCGTTATAGAGTTCAGTGTTCATTGGGTAGGTATATTCTTTTTGGTTCGGGGTGTCGATCTTAGATAAATTGAGGTAGGCATAAGAGGGTGTCCACATTTTGATGATTCCATCCTTTTCTGTATTATGTCATGAAGTCATACTTCTGCAGTATAGCTAACTATTGTGCATACATTCCTGTCAGATTTGGTTTGTTCCAAAGCCATTTGAGGGCTGAGTGGTCTGTTATCAGGGTGAACTGTTTTCCAATCAAGAAGTGGCAGAAGTGCTATACGGCCCAAACGACTGCTACACATTCTAGCTGAGTGGCTCCATAGGAAGGTTCTGCTCTATGGGTGGCTCATCCTGCATACGCAATCACATGTTCTTCATCTTTGTCATCTTGTGCCAGGATTGCTCCAAGTCTGAATGACGATGCATCTATATACAGCTTGAATACTTTTGTAAGATTCGGTCTTGCCATAACTGGTATATGGGTAAGTGCTTTCTTGATCAGGTTAAAGGCAGTTTGTGTGGCTGATGTCCATTCCCATGCTCTTCCTTTTCTTTGCAACATGTGCAGGGGTACAGCAATTTCAGAGTAATCAGAGATAAACCTTTTATAGAACTGGACTAGTCCTAAGAATCCTCATAAGGCCATCTTATCTTGCAGAGTTGGAAAGGCTTTAACGATTTCAGTCTTCTTTAGATCTGGGCGGATTTCTCCTCCATCGATTATAAATCCGAGGTATTCGATTTTCTTTTGTCCAAAGTAGCATTTTGTCAGCTTGATCCTTAGTCCGTGTTTTCTGAGTCGTTCAAATACTTCCTTCAAGATCACCATGTATTCTGTGAAGTTCTCTGCATAGATGTTAATGTCATCGATGTACACAATCACTCTATGTCCAATCAAATCATAGAAGATCTCATTCATTGCAGCCTGGAAGGTGGCAGGTGCGTTGCAAAGTCCAAAGGACATTCTTGTGAATTCGTACTATCCAAATGGTGTAACAAATGCTGATTTCTCCTGTGCTTCGGGTGTCATTCCAATCTGATTATATCCTGCCCATAGGTCCAAGGTTGAGTAGATTTATGCCCTTTTCAACATGTTCTGTAAGTCTTCTGAGTGCAGAATTAGATATGCGTGCTTCTTGGTAACTGAGTTCAATTTGCGATAATTGATAACCATTCTCTGTCCATCCTTCTTTAGTACTATGCTGATAGATGATGCCCAAGGGCTCTTCAACTGTATGATTACTCCTGACTCCAATAGTTCTTGAACATGCTTTTGTACAAAGTCATGATAGTTGGCTAGCAATCTGTAGGGTGCCTGTTTGATCAGTTTGGCGTCTCCCGTGTCGATATGGTGCATGAAGAAGGCTTGGTCTGGTAGGTCCTTAAAACTGATTGCGATGATATCCTCATACTCCTTTAGTAGGTCTTGTAATTGTTTCTTCTGATTTGGTAACAGATTTTCATTGAGGGAGTAGATATGCCTTTTGGTATTCTCCTGGTCATCTAGTCTTTCCATTATCACATTTGCTTGTCCAGTCAATCCAAATCCTTTCCTTCCACATTGTGTTTCTTCTAAGTTTTCTACTTCTTTCAAAGGTTGCTATTCACATTTGACAATCACCAGTTGAGCAATTTGATCTCCTTGGTATACTTTGAATTGGCTGTGATTGTGGTTCACTAGTCCAATCTCAATTTCTCCTCTGTAGTCTTCATCTATTAATCTGGGGAAAGCTCCTATTCCAGAGTTGCGGTAGAGTCCACTTCTTGCCCATACTTGCGTACATTGTCCAGGTGATAGGGCAATAGTGATTCTGGTTTTTACAAAGGCTGATGATTTTGGTTCTAGAGTGTAGTCTTCATCTGCATATAGGTTGTATCCTGCAGCTCCTTTGGTTTTTCTCCTTGGTATGATTGCGCTTTCTGTTAGTTTCTTGACTCGAGTTGCTGTATCCTTTTCTTCAACCGTGCATGCTTCTTCAAAGGTGAGGATATTCGGTTCCTTCCACTGCTCATAAGTTGTGTCTTGAGGTAGGTTCTGCCACAAGTTCTTCTACCACCAATAGTGCATGCTGATATGTTCATCGGGGTGAATTATTTCCTCAAGCACGATGATTTCTTCTTCTGAGTCTGAGTCACTTTCTTCAATTAGGGTAGGTTCATTATCTTCATCATCTTCCTGAAATAAGGCTCTGACTTCTGTAGGCGTTTGAGTAGTATACACTTCATTGCTCCAATCCTCAGGTACTTCCTCATCTTCATTTTCTTCGGATATCGTCTGTTCTTATTCTTGATCATAACGTTCCTTCCAAGTTCTATAGTAATTGATATTGTATGGGTCATCTGGATACCTAACCCAGTTTTCACATTCCCAAAGGTCATAGAGATTAACTTCATCCCAGTAGCATCCTTGCAGGTAGATGTTGCGATTTCCTTAGAGATGTCCTTTGCCGATGTGTCCGATATTCATCCAAAAACAGTCCCATACTTCTCCAGTATTATCTGCAAATAGGTGAGGGTTTTCTCCATTATACGGCCCATGATTCATTAAGGGTGGAGTCCTTCGGCAGGTCTGTGACAGTCTTGGTTTCCTGATCTTCTTCTCTGTCGGCAAGTGTATCTCCAAGGTATCCTTGTAAGGTATTAACTTTGTATCACTGCAAGTGCATATCATCTCTGCACAATAGATGCATTGCTCACAGAATGGACATCTAGTGTTTCTCATGTTGTATTCAATCAACTGGTTCTTTTTCAAAGGTGTCAGGCAGCAGTATTCACTATAAATTACTATGTTCGCTTCTTCTTCTTCTACCAAGTTGAGATGCGCCTGTCCGGGGGTTACTTCTTCATCTGTATTGCTTTCATCTTCCAGTCTCTGGGTGAGTTTCAGTACTACTCCTTTCTGAATATCCAGAGGTACGCTGAACTTTCTTCCATGGTTGACGAAGATTAGCCTTTGTGCATTCAGATCAATTCTGGCTTTAGCTTTCTTTAACCAGCTGTTGCCTAAGATGGCATTGTAGGATTGTACATCGGTGATGACCATTCTGATGGGAATTATCTCTGTTCCAAACTGGACTGGTACTTCTCTGAGTACTCCTAGAGGTATACTGCTTTTTCCACTTGCGACAACCAAGGTAGAGGTAGCGGGTTCATCAATATCCCATCCTAGGCAGTCTAGGAAATGCTTGGCGATGATGCTGACTCCTGCTCCAGTGTCGATAATAACTGAGCATGCTAATCCTCCAATGTTGCATTGTGCGTAGGCAGATGAGGTATAGGTTTGCTCTTCTTGTTCTTTGGCAGTGTTAACTTCCTTGAATCGGATGGTTGGTTTGGTTTAAGTAATCTGCATCTTCACCTTTTGCTTCGTTGATAGTGCGATCTGGAAGAGTTGTTTAAAGGTAATGTTGGCCTTTTGGCTAGCAATGTCCTGCCATGGGTTATACTCAAATTCTCTAACCCTCCTGGGCTTCTTCTCCTTGTTTTCTTCTTGATCTGTCATTTCTTCATCTCCAGTGGTTAAGGTAACTATCTCGCCAGGTTGCATTATTTGTTTGAAGGCTTTATCTCATTGATCCTCATTCAACTGTTGCCTTTATGTTGGCTTCTTAGGCTTCTCGATGACAACTTCAGGTTTCTGGGTCAGCTTCTTTCTTGGGTAGGGAGTCTTCCTAGTGGTAGTGCAGCTAACTGCTTCAACAGGGTAGGTTTCCAGATATTCTTTGCTAAATTCTTCATCTTCTTCTTCAATTTCTTGCACTACGTTAGCATGGTTAGCCTTCTTTTCTTCCTCTCTTTCCTGTCCTTCCTTCCAGCTCCTAGTTCGGCAATCCTTGGTAAAGTGATCACGTCTTTCACAGAGGAAGCAGTTTATCTCTGTCTTGTTGCATTCTTCAGCTACAAAGGTCCCTCTTGGTTGCCTATTCTGGTGGATCACCTTGGCTTCAAGATTGGCTATGTGTGCTGTCATCTCTGAGAACATCTTGGTAATCTTTTCCATTTCATCCTCATAAGTTGTCTTCCCTGTTTTTGCTACCACTGTTGGTTTGATAGTGTCCTCCTCAGGTGGTTCGGCTGCTGCAGATACCATTTGAACTACGGGTATTCCAGTGCTGAATTTCCTGTGTAAATCTTGTGGTAACTTGTCATATAGAGATGTCGAATGTCCTGCCTCAGTATCCCAAAAGGCCTGTGCCATCCTGACTTTCTCCTCCATTCTTCGAGGGCCAAACCTCTTGATATGGCATTGGAGGTCTGCGGGTAAGCCGTTCATAAACACCATTTCTCATACAACCTGACTAGTTTCTCCACAGAGTTGCATATACTGATCGATGGTGGTAACCCAGTCTTTCAAGCATTGATTGATTGACATCTTCATGTTGAATAGCTGTTCTTTGATCGATTCTCGTTTCTGTTCGGTGAAATACTTCTCCTCTAGCTAGGCTCTTGTGATATCCCAATGAGCGGTAGCTAATGCTGCGGCAGAGAGGTTGTTTCCAGCTGCTGCTGTAGCTGCGAGGAGTAATCCTCCTAGTCCGGTAGCTGCTACATCTGTCAGGGCTACACGGTATGCTTCTCTTGCAGGTCCTCTAAGTTGGGCGGCTAGAATAGGGATCCATCGAGCACTGGCCGTTCCCTTAGCTGCAAAGTAGCTTTCCAAATCATCTAGGAATTCTCGAACATATTCTTTCGTATATTCATAAAAGGTAGGTAGTCTGTCTGCTATGGTTTCTTCATCCTCTTAAGGTCTTCTCCTAGGTAGTTGTAGTAGTATAGGTGGTGGCGGTGGTAGTGCCATTCTTGCTTTTGTCTTCCACTATGGGTTTCGGCAAGTTCGGTTATGCAATATAGGTAACAAATCGGTCGAGGTGTCGATTGATTTCCTGCCAGTCGGCACCAATTGTGATGGACTAAAATATATTAACGGCGAAATACTCTGATATTGAGCAAGTGCAGAAAATATGTTTTTAGGGGTCTTAGCGGTTTATGCAGTAGTATCTTAAGAAGGGTATGTGTTGATGTAGATATTAACTAGCAAGAATTAAGTGTGATTGATCAAATAAAGTGTATCTGTTAGAATCTTGAAACTATATCAATTGCTTACTCCTTGAGTAAGGCTTCAGTATCCCTTGAGTTGTCTGTTGTAAGCTCCCTTAGCTTGTTGCAGTCCAAATTTTATTGATAATTGTGAGCGGGGTATTTATAAGAAATTACAAGGTACTATATGGGCAGCTACCCAGGTTACTACTTGAATTTCTGATTGGCTTGGCTAAATATAAGGTACAAATTGATTGGCTAAGATATAATAAAATGATATATCAGATTATAATGTAATTGGGCGATGAAATAATATATCAGATCGAAATACTATTTTAGGTTATAGTGTGATTGCAGATCTCAGCAACACTACAAGTCTCAGCAATGCTTCAAGTCTCAGCAATGCTTCAGGTCATAGCAACACTTCAGATCACATGACTGTAATCTCACATAATCAAATTATATGTCGTTACAAAATGTTCCATCACAATATCTTTACTATAGCTAAATATGCTGTACTCTTCAGACTTTACTATGACTGATATTGAGATATTCTAAGACTCTATATAAACTGATTTATTTAGATAGAAATAAAGAGGATATTTATTGTGATGGCTAACCCCCAACTTGCCTGATTTTCACGAAATTTGTACTATGCTTAATTTAGGAGTTACCATAACATTCTGTCCCCTTCCATTTTTAGTCATTGATGACTTTTATTTCTGCTTGACAACTTTTATTTCTACTTGACAACTTTTATTTCTGCTTGATAACTTTTATTTCTATGAAATACCACCACCAGAGTCATTACATATTCTTTGCAACGATTGGATTGTAATTTTCATAGCAAAGTCTTTATTAGTTGTTCTTTAGCCTTTCAATTTGTATAAATACCCCCTCTATTTTCTATCTAAATAAATCAGTTTGCACAGAGTCTCAGAATATCTTAATATCAGTCATAGTAAAGCCTGAAGAGTACAGCACAAAGCTGTAGTAAGGATACACAAAGGGAGATATCGTGTCTGATACTCTGAGCATTCTCAATGAATGAACAAATGACTGGTTTTTAGTATATTTATCACATCTTGATACCGATTGGCAGGAGAGTTATCGAAAGACTGACTCTTACATCCTCATTCAAGCAGGACCGAACTACCCCCTTCAAGTAATGACAGCATACACATAGTGGAAGACAGCATCATTCAAAACAGATTACTGAAGGACGCTCTCGCTTTTTATACAAAGAAGATCACCAAACAGCTCCAGCTCCAAGGAAGAAGAATTCATTATACCCAACCCTTTAGATGGCAATTATAGCAAGACAAGAGAATCCATTACCTCCCTTACAGTACACAATGGGTTATCATCAGACGACGAATCAGCTATCGATTTTGGTGACAACCTACAAGCATTATTTTACGAATCATTCGACAATGAAACAGACGACGAACCAGAAAACAATATATACGAAATGACAGAAAGACTACTGACCTTCACTGGTTATGTACCAGCCAAATCAGTAATCAAGTTCATCAAAGATTTGCAGATCTATAATGTGATCTGACAGTTCAACAATGTTGCAAAAGTAAACGTCCTAGAAGCAGTTTTACGAGGACCTGCCAAAATCGCATATGATGCCACAATAGCTGTTATGGCAGCAAATGGAGGATTTAATAGAGGAGCAGGAGGGGCAAATGCAGAAGCTGATGCCTTAGTAACCTTTACCAATGCCATCGCATGGTTAAGAGAAACTTACCATACTGCCAACATATAGCAAAGCATGAAGGATCAGCTAGCATCAATGTACTAAGGGATAAATGAAAGTCCTCTCACCTTCCACATGAAGATACGACATGCGGTAGACCTCGTGGAATATCCGGCAGCCAACCAGGACCTCATCATAGAGCAGTCCTTCATGAACGGACTTCATCGAGAAATCGCCCTTCAAGTACGCTCCAGCCTAGTTGGACTAAATCATGTACAAAAAGTAGACTATACGCAGAGATATTGGGCTATACGAAACCCAGGTCAAGATATAATGTAACAAATTTTACCAGGCAATCTTCAAGAAACTCGTACTGTACCAGTGGTCATACCTACCATTACACCAGCAACAGTCAACTGGGGAGCAGCCTCATAAAAGAACCTAGTCATAGACGATCTCATTGAACAGATGAGCAAGATAACTGTGCATATATCAGACCTTAAAAAGCAGATCAATGTACAGCAACTGGTCCAACGATTTATAGCAAACCCAACCCCTGTGACAGGATCAAATACATATCTGATTGGCAACTTAAGGTGCTTCAGGTGTAACCAAGATGGGCATACATCAAGGGACTGCACTCAACCCGATATAAGAGTATGCAAGAGATGTAGAGAAAAAGGGCACTACACTTCAAGATGCATGACGGAAACAAGCAGAATTGCCCAACCAAGAACCTAAGGATGAACCCAGATAAACATTGTCACTTTTGAAGAAGAAGATTTCGATAGCGAAGATGAGTACAGCCAGGTGGAAGCATTTCCTGCTGTGCAAGAAAAACGAAAACCCGGATATCCCAAAAAGGCAGGATCTCTCTATACAACAAAAACTCCGCGGGTAGCATAATGAGTATAAGAATGAGAATTCGATGGTGATAAACAAGACAAGCTCTTCAAAGAAGAAGTAAACCAAATTATCCAAGAAGACATGCCAATGTCTGAAGCACCTGCGAGTGAAGGAAACAAGGAATGCAAATTGCAGAAATCCAAGAAATACAGTCTAGATGTATGGAAAGAAATGGAGGACATAACCATCCCAGTCAAAATAGGACAACTCGCCAAATTCCTAACCTTCCGACAGTAAATCCGAAAAGGGATAAGTGATGTACAACCAGGATATGAAGTAGTAGAGATCAATGCAACGCAACAATCGGAGGATGACGAACCACAGAACTCATCAGCATATTTGCAATGTCAGATTGAAGAAATTACAATGCCATGCATTATCAATACAGGCGCCAGAGGATGCATTATCAGCAAAACAATGCTCGACCGACTTGGATGGCAGATCGAAGAGGCCACAACCATGACAATCATAGTAGCAGATGGACATGTTGCAACACTGCTTAGCAAAGTACATGAATTATCAATCCGCTTTGGTAAACTTATTATCCCAGTATCAGTAATGGTAGTCGACACTATGTCCTATAACCTTGTTATCGGAAACAACTGGTTAAAGAAAGTATGGGCAGTAATTGATCTCAGCGCATGCAAAATGAGAATCACCTGGAAAGGACAACGTTATGAAATACCTATTGATTTAGAAAGAGAAGTCCACCCACAAATAATAAAAAGTGATGATAAGGATGAGTAAAAGGAATTCTTCATGATGCAGATCGTGAGAACCAACCAGAAGGCCAAACCCTTGGAACAAAAAAGTGAGCAAGCCACTGGATTTGATCTCTCTACCATCAAGGACATCGAATTGCAACCAGGAGAATCATGTATAGTTGGAACAGAAATCGCCACAAAAATACCTCAAGGACACTATGGTCAAATCAAACCAAGGAGTTCCCTAGTAGTTGCTGGAATTATGATCAATGCAGGAGTTATCGATGCAGATTACATAGGCGAAATCAAGATCGTAGTTGTCAACTAACATCGATTCAACATAGCCAAGCTCTATGAAGGAGATCGAATTGCACAGCTGATAATTATACCCATCTGGACAGGCAAGGCTGAGGAGGTAACCAATCTCAAAGAAACAACTAGAGGAGACAAAGGGTTTGGATCTACCAGAATAAATATTGCTAAAATCGTAATAGAACTCAAGCATATGCCCAAGATAGTGAATAAGAAAGCATATACCTTCGGAGAACAGCTCGGCGAAGAAGAAAAGAAGGAGTTACAAGAACTTATCAATGAGTACTCTGACATATTCACAACAACCTTTGAGGAGATTAATCTGAAACTGCTAAAGCATTTTCATTACATTAATATCCAAGGGCACCCCCTGATCAAGTGTGCACCATATCAAACACCACTAGCATATATTGAATGGCAACAAAAAGAAATCGATAATATAGTTAAAGGAGGAATAGCTGCTGAGACAGACAGCCCATGGGGATTTCCAAATGTTATTGCACCCAAGAAAGGATTAGAAGCCGGAACCTTTGCTTCAAGAATATATACTGATTTTAGGAAGCTGAACAATATCACTAAAGGAGACTACCAAACCGAGAATTTCACCACCCCAAAAAGGACAATGGAACGTATGATGATCGTTTATGGGCTTATGTCGCATGGGATATCAGCAGGTTACAATTAATTCGAAAGAAGGCATCTGTGTTTATCAACAAGACACAGGAGAGACAACAAATGAACCAAAATAGGAAGGCAAATGCAACTCTCTTGCATATCAGAGATCAAGTCCTCATATACTGAAACATTGTAGAATCATCATAGTCGGCTAAATTATAACTGAAGTAGGAAGGACCATACTACATACAGGCTATAAAAGAAAGTACAATTTGGCTTAGGAGACTCAATGGTTCTATTCTCCCTATCCCAGTCCATTGGAGCAAAATAAAAATCTATCATACCCAACAAACGCAGCCCAAAGAAGGATGTGGAAAAAGCGATGAAGGAAGTACTAACAAAGGAATCCGAGACCATCGACTGGATGCCTCTTGACTAAGAGAAAGACCCTGAAAGGCTCCTTCTACTTAGCCAGCAGTACCATGAGTGGTTATGCTATCAAAATCGTGCAACTGATGCTATGATCTGGTTCCATCAAGGACGAGCTCAAAGCCTGTACTGCAAAAATAGAAAACAAGAATAGTACTGTCCAAATTTGTGAAAGACATAGTTGACAAGACCTATGTACTTTTTCTGGGCTATGAATGGCTTTTTTTGAGATTTTATGGAAGGACCATTGATATTTCTAAATTGACCCTCGCTAAAATTGCTCAAATCCATCAAGCCATAGAGGAAGAGATTGCTCTTTTGCCTTTTAGTCTCGAGGATGAGATATTCCCAGTTGAGCCCCCAAATGTGACAGCCGACCCCCAACTTGCCTGATTTTCACAAAATTTGTACTACGCTTGATTTAGGAGTTACTATAACATTCTGTCCCCTTCCATTTTTAGTCATTGATGACTTTTATTTCTGCTTGACAACTTTTATTTCTGCTTGATGACTTTTATTTCTGCTTGACGACTTTTATTTCTGTGAAATGCCACCACCAGAGTCATTACGTATTCTTTGCAATGATTGGATTGTAATTTTCATAGTGAAGTCTTTATTAGTTGTTCTTTAGCCTTTCAATTTGTATAAATACCCCCTCTATTTTCTATCTAAATAAATCAGTTTGTACAGAGTCTCGGAATATCTCAATATCAGTCGTAGTAAAGCCTGAAAAGTATAGCACGAAGCTGTAGTAAGGATACGCAAAGGGAGATATCACGTCTGACACTCTAAGTATTCTCAACGAATGAACGAATGACCGGTTTTTAGTACATTTGTCACATTATACAAAATTAAAGGACTAAGGAGCAAATAAGAAAAGACTTTGATATAAAATATAACTTTGATAATTATAAATAACATTTTATCAATAAAAATAAGATTGGTCACTAAAAACTATATTCATCACTAGTAGCAAGATTGCTCACTAAAAATAAAGTTTATTGATAAAAATAATATTAACTAAAAATGGAAGAGAACAGAAAATTACAGTAACTCCAAATCAAGTGTAGTACTAAATTTCTGAAGGTTAGATAGTTTGGGGGTTAGCCATCATAATAGTATAAGATATAAGAAAGCCTTTTAGCATATATAAGATCTTAAAAATTCTAGAGATACTAAGAGAGCAGAGAATATTCTCCAAAGCATTGAGCTTGTAGACATTAAGATATATAATTTACTGATATATACAATATTTGCTATGATATTATTTAATTAATATCTATTATATTCTATTCTATTAGAATCTTCTCTAGGATATCCCTAGAAGTAATATATATAAGACTATTATGTCTGATTTACTTCATCAGATTAAGAAAGATATTTAGTTATATTTATTAAATTAGTTCTAATCACTTTTATAAGAAAACCTTTAAAGGCTAGAAAGCTAATAAATATCTTGATGAGATAAATAAATATTTTGCATTTATTCTATATTTTAAAGATTTTAAAAGTTTTCTAAAAGGAATCTGTAGTATAGAATAAATTATTGCTAGAGAATATATACAAATAATGAAGGTATCTAGATAATATCTAATACAATTAATTAATTATACTAAATATCCTAAGTTTATAAACTCACAGCCTTTATTTTATTTAAATATTTCTACTATATATTTATTAGTTCTTAACTGACAAGAGGGGCTTAAAAGAGCTTGTAGCAATCTACCTCTTTATATACTGGTTTATACTAATATCTTTGCTAATATAATCTAAGATAACTCTAAATAAGGCTTCTAAATTTTTTAAGGAATTTAATATTATGACAAATATATTAATAACTGGTCATTTATTTGTATATATTAAGTGAGAATGCTTAGATTGTCAGATGCAATATCTCTGTTTGTGTATCCTTATTAACAGCTATCTATGCTATAACTTATTTAGGCTTTATTATAACTAATATTAAGATATTCCAAGACTCTGTATAAACTGATTTATTTAGATAGAAATAGAGGGGATATTTATATAAAATTGAAGGAACTAAAAGAACAAATAAGAAAGACTTTGCTACAAGTATAACTCAATAACTGTAAATAATATTTCATTAATAAAAATGAGATTGGTCACTAAAAACTACATTTGTTGCTGGTGGCAAGATCACTTGCTAAAAATAACACTAACTAAAAATGGAAGGGAATAGAAGTTTATGATAACTCCAAATTAAGCAAAGTATCAAATCTATAGAAATTAGGTAGTTTGAGAGTTAGCTATCATATCTAAGGGCTCAACTGGGAAAGGCTTATTCTCAAGACTAGATAAAAGTAAGATAATTTCATTTTCAACTGCTTGGTAGATTTGAGCAATCTTAGCATAAGTTTTATAATATTGATGGTTTTTCTATAAAACCTGACTAAGATCTATTTATATCTAAGGAAGAGTATGTAGGTTCTATCAGCTATATTCTTTTCAAATTTTGATAATAGCATTTCTTATTTCTATAAATGATATTGGAGATAGCAAGTGTATCTCTGATAAAACCTGATCATAACATTAGTAACTCAACTCTGATTGTATAACTATTCATGATACTGCCATATCAGAATAAGGAGTCTGTTAAGATCTTCCTCTTCATCTAAGGGAACTAGGTTAATTAAGTCTAGTCCTCTTATCAGTACTTTCTTAATTACTTTTTCTATGTCCTTCCTGTAATTATATTGTGACGGACTAAAATATATTAATGGCGAAATACTCGGAATTGAGCAAGTGCAGAAAATACGTTTTTAGGGGTCTTAGCGGTTTATGCGGTAGTGTCTTGAGAAGGGTGTCGATGTAGGTATTAACTAGCAAGAATTATATGTGATCAATCGAATAAAGTGTATCTGTTAGAATCTCGAAAATATCCAATTGCTTACTCCTTGAGTAAGGCTTCAGTATCTCTTGGGTTGTCTGTTGTAAGCTTCCTTAGCTTGTTGCAGTCCGAATTTTATTGATAATTGCGAGCGGAGTATTTATAAGAAATTACAAGGTGCTATACGGGCAGCTACCCAGGTTACTACTTGAATTTCTGATTGGCTCGGCTAAATATAAGGTACAAATTGATTGGTTAAGATATAATAAAATGATATATCAGGTTATAATGTAATTGGGCAACAAAATAATATATCAGATCAAAATACTATTTTAGATTATAGCGTGATTGCGGATCTCAACAACGCTATAAGTCTCAACAACACTACAGGTCTCAACATTGTTGAGAGTCACATGACCTGTGATTTCACATGATCAAATTGTATGTTATCACAAAATGTTCCATCACATCTCCTTCCTTTCTGCGAGTTAGACTTCAAGGTACAGTTCTAACTCAGAGAAATCTCTTTGTAACTGTTTTACCTCTCCCTCTAGCTCCTTTATTTCATCCTGTGTCAATTGATTCAGTTGATGCATACTGCACCGAAAGTGGTTTAAAGCACTAGGCTTGTGCTTGAATAGTTAATAAATCCGATCAGCCATTCTTGCATTATAGGCAGGGAGTGCTCCTTTGAGGGCTCGTTGACAGATTTCTCTATCCTTCCGGTTCCAGATATGTTCAACTTCTTCATCCCAGAGTTGTGCGATTCAGTAGTATTCCTTCCATTCATTAATTCGTGCCAGGTGTTGCCTCCTTTGAATGTTGTGTACAATCGATCGGGTCTTCTGTAAGGTCGATCCTTCTATCTCCTCAAGGTCTTCCAGAGGTTCTATATGTCGGTAGGCCTCGATCAAACTGACTCGGACTTCATGGAAGTTGTTCCAACGGGGCATGATATTTCTTGAGGCAGTTTCGGTGGACAGTATAAGGTAAGATCGTTCCTGTCATTTTTCGCAACTGATACATAGTTCCTTTTATACTGGCGATATAGTATGGTCCTTCCCATTTTGGGTTCAATTTTGCTGACCAGGATAATTCTACTATGTTTCGGTATAGTAAGATTTGGTCACCAATCTTCAATTTCTCGGTTTCCTTGTATTTCTTGTCGTAATTCTTCTTTTATCAGTCTTGTGCAATGGCAATAAATTCTCTCGCCTTGTTTCGGATGTTGTGTAATTCTTGAATTTCCTTTGTCACACGATGCTCGATTTGCTTTTCCCAGGAGGTGTGGCTGGGTTCTGGGGTGGTCATTACTTGGTCTACCAGCTGATGAGCTTTCCTTCCATAAGCGAGCTCAAAAGGGGTGAACTTTGTTGTCTCCTGTTTCATTGTTCGTAGTGCAAATAAGGCAGAAGGTAGGTACAAGTCCCAATCTCCTCCTTGTGATTGTACTACTTTAGCAATTGTGTTCTTGATGGTTTGATTTGTCTGTTCGGTGAGTCTATTTCCTTGGGGATGGTAGGCAGTAGTCTTTATCTGGCGGATCCCGAAGTGTTGCGTCAATATCTGCATAAATTCATTAACAAATTCAGTTCCTTGATCGGAGGTCATTTCGTAAGATATTCCATGGCGGCAGATAATATCTTCATAGATAAAAGGTGCAATATTAAGGGCATCTGTAAGGGGCAAGGCTCTTGCTTCGGGGTACTTGGTCAGGTAATCTACTGCTACTACAATGTATCGATTTCCTCTAAGTGTTCTTGGTAGAGGTCTAACAATATCTATTCTAATATGTTCGAAGGGTCCTCCAGGTACAATCAGTTGTAAGGTCTCGATTTCCTTTCCTCGGCGCCTTTTCTGGCAAGTGTTGCATCTTCTAATATATTCTCTAATGTCTTCGTACATGTTCTTCTAGTAATATTTTTCTGATAGTCGTTGATATGTGTTAACTACGCCCATGTGTCCTGCCAGCTGATGGTCATGAGAGGCCTGAAGTACCATCTGCTTTTTGTGTTCAGGAACTACAAGTCGTATTTGTCCCCTATATCGTCAGTAAAGTATATTATTCTTGATAAAATAGTTGAGTACCATTGTTCGTATAAGCCATTGATCATTTTCGTTCGTCATCCCAGTAAAGGTTAGGTTACTGAGGTAATCCAAATATCCGTTATAGAGTTCAGTGTTCATTGGGTAGGTATATTCTTTTTGGTTCGGGGTGTCAATCTCGGATAAATTGAGGTAGGCGTGAGAGGGTATCTACATTCTGATGATTCCGTCCTTTTCTGTATTGCGTTGTGAAGTTGTATTCCTGCAGTATAGCTAGCCATCTTGCATACATTCCTGTCAGATTCGGTTTGTTCCAAAGCCATTTAAGGGCTGAGTGGTCTGTTATCAGAGTGAACTGCTTTCCAATCAGGAAGTGGTGGAAGTGTTGTATGGCCCAAACGACTGCTACATACTCCAATTGGGTGGCTCCATAGGAAGGTTCTGCTCCATGGGTAGCTCATCCTGCGTAAGCAATCACATGTTCTCCGTCTTTATCATCTTGCGCCAAGATTGCTCCAAGTCCAAATGATGATGCATCTATATATAGCTTGAATACTTTTATGAGATCTGGTCTTACCATAACTGGTGCATGGGTAAGTGCTTTCTTGATTAGATTGAAGGCTATTTGTGCAGCTGACGTCCATTCCCATGCTCTTTCTTTTCTTTGCAACATGTGCAGGGGTGCGGCAATTTCAGAGTAACCAGGGATAAATCTTTTATAGAACTGGACCAGTCCTAAGAATCCTCGTAAGGCCATCTTATCTTGCGGGGTTGGGAAGGCCTTAACGATTTCGGTCTTCTTTGGGTCCAGGCAGATTTCTCCTCCATCGATTATAAATCCGAGGTATTCGATTTTCTTCTGTCCAAAGTAGCACTTTGTCAGCTTGATCCTTAGTCCATGCTTCCTAAGTCATTCAAATACTTCCTTCAGGATCACTATGTGTTCTGCAAAGTTTTCCATATAGATGTTGATGTCGTCGATGTACACAATCACTCCATACCTAATCAAGTTATAGAAGATCTCGTTCATTGCAGCTTGGAAGGTGGCGGGTGCATTACAAAGTCCAAAGGACATTCTTGTGAATTCGTACTGTCCAAATGGTGTAACAAATGCTGACTTCTCCTGTGCTTCAGGTATCATTCCGATTTGGTTATATCCTGCCCATAGGTCCAAGGTTGAGTAGATTTGCACCTTTTTCAACATGTTTTATAAGTCTTCTGAGTGCGGGATCGGATATGCATGCTTCTTGGTAACTAAGTTCAATTTGCGGTAATCAATAACCATTCTCTGTCCATCCTTCTTCGGTACTATGCTGATAGGTGATGCCCAAGGGCTCTTTGATCGTACAATCACTCCTGACTCCAATAGCTCTTGAACATGCTTTTGTACGAAGTCATGATAGTTGGCTGGCAATCTGTAGGGTGCTTGTTTGATTGGTTTGGCATCTCCTGTATCAATATGGTGCATGAAGAAGGCTTGGTCCAGTAGATCCTTGAAACTGATCACGATAATATCCTCATACTCCTTCAGTAGGTCTTGCAACTGTTTCTTTTGGTTTGGTAACAGGTTTTCATTGAGGGAGTAGATGTGCTTTTTAGCACTTTCCTGGTCATCCAGTCTTTCTATTATCACATTTGCTTGTCCAGTTGATCCAAATTCTTTCCTTCCATGTCGTGTTTCTTCTAAGTTTTCTACTTCCTTCAAAGGTTGCTGTTCACACTTGACGATCACCATTTGAGCAATTCGATCGCCTTGGTAGACTTTGAATTGGCTGTGGTTGTAGTTAACTAGTCTAACCTTGATTTCTCCTCTATAGTCTTCATCTATTAATCCAGGGAATGCTCCTATTCCAGAGTTGCGGTAGAGTCCACTTCTTGCCCATACTTGTGTACATTGTCCGGGTGGTAAGGCGATAGCAATTCCAGTTTTTATGAAGGCTGATGATTTTGGTTCTAGAGTGTAGTCTTCATCTGCGTATAGGTCGTATCCTGCGGCTCCTTTGGTTTTTCTCTTTGGTACGATTGCACTTTCTGTCAATTTCTTGACTCGGGTTGCTATATCCCTTTCTTCAACCATAAATACTTCTTCAACAAAGGTAGGGATCTTCGGTTCTCTCCACTGTTCGTGAGTTGTGTCCTGAGGTAGGTTTTGCCACAAGTTCTTTCATCACCAATAGCGCATGCTGATGTGTTCGTCAGGGTGAATTATTTCCTCAAGTGCGATGATTTCTTCTTCCGAGTCTGAGTCACTTTCTTCAATCAGGATAGGTCCATCATCTTCATCATCTTCCTGGAACAGGGCTCTGACTTCAATGGTTGTCTGAGTGGTATAAACTTCATTGCTCCATTCCTTAGGTACTTCCTCATCTTCATTTTCTTCAGGTATCGTCTGTTCTTGTTCTCGGTCATAACATTCCTTCCAAGTTCCGTGGTAGTTGATATCGTATGGTTCGTCCAGATATCTGACCCAGTTTTCACATTCCCATAGGTCATAGGGGTTGACTTTATCCCAATAGCATCCCTGCAGGTAGATGTTGCGATTTCCCTAAAGACATCCTTTGCCGATATGTCCAATATTCATCCAGAAACAGTCCCATACTTCTCCAGTATTGTCTGCGAATGGATGAGGGTTTCTTCTGTCATACGGTCCATGATTCATTGAGGGTGGGGTCCTTTAGTAGGTCTGTAACAATCTTGGTTTCTTAATCTTTTTCTCGGTTGGCAAATGCATCTCCAACGTGTCCTCGTAAGGTATCAATTTTGTATCACTGCAGGTGCACATCATCTCGGCACAGTAGATGTATTGCTCACAGAATGGGCACTGAGTATTCCTCATGTTGTATTCAATCAACTAGTTCTTCTCCAGAGGCGTCAGGTGGCGGTATTCACTATTGATCACTACGTTTGCTTCTTCTTCTTCCACCAAATTGAGGTGCGCCTGTCTGGGGGTTATTCCTTCATCTGTATCACTTTTGTCTTCCGGCCTCTGAGTAAGTTTCGGTACTACTCCTTTCTGAATATCCAAAGGTACACTGAACTTTCTTCCATGGTTGATGAAGATTAACCTTTGTGCATTCAGGTCAATTCGGGCTTTAGCTTTCTTTAACCAGCTGTTGCCTAAGACAGCATTGTAGGATTGTGCATTGGTGACCACCATTCTGATGGGTATGATTTCTGTTCCAAACTGGACCGGTACTTCTCGGAGTACTCCTAGGGGTACGCTGCTTTTTCCACTTGCGACGACCAAGGTAGAGGTAGTGGGTTCATCAATATCCCATCCTAGGCGGTCTAGGAAATGCTTGGCAATAATACTGACTCCTGCTCCAGTGTCAATAATGACTGAGCATGCTAATCCTCCAATGTTGCATTGTGCATAGGCAGATGAGGTATAGGTTCGCTCCTCTTGTTCTTCGGTGGTGTTAACTTCCTTGAATCGGATGGTTGGTTTGGTTTCGGTAATCTGCATTTTCACCTTCTGCTTTGTTGACGGTGCGATCTGGAAGAGTTGTTTGAAGGTAATGTTTGCCTTCTGACTAGCAATATCCTTCCATAGGTCGTACTCGAATTCCCTAACCCTCCTAGGCTTCTTGTCCTTGTTTTCTTCCTGATCTGTCATTTCTTCATCTTCGGTAGTTGATGTAACTGTCTCGCCAGATTGTATTATTTGTTTGAAGGCTTTGTCCCATTGATCCTCATTTAATTGTTGCCTTTGTGTTGGCTTCTCAGGCTTTTCAATGACAACCTCGGGTTCCTGGATCGGCTTCTTTCTTGGGTAGGGAGTCTTCCTAGTGGTAGTGCAGCTGACTGCTTCGACAGGGTAGGCCTCTAGATATTCTTCGCCAAATTCCTCATCTTCCTCTTCGATTTCTTGCACTACGTTGGCATGGTCAGCCTTCTTTACTTCCTCTCTCTCTCGTCCTTCCTTCCAACTTCTAGTTCGGCAATTCTTAGCAAAGTGACCACGTCTTCTGCAAAGGAAGCAGTTTATCTTGGTCTTATTGCGTTCTTCGGTGACAAAGGTTCCTCTCGGTTGTTTATTCTGTCGGATCACCTTGGCTTCAAGATCAGCTATATGTGCCGTCATTTCTGAGAACATCTTGGTAATCTTCTCCATTTCGTCCTCATGAGTTGTCTTCCCCATTTTTGCTATAACTGTTGGTTTAATAGTGTCCTCCTCAGGTGGTTTGGCTGCTGCAGATACCATTTGAACTACCAGTATTCCAGTGCTGAATTTCCTGCATAAGTCTTGTGGTAACTTATCATATAGGGATGCTGAATGTCCTGCTTCGGTATCCCAAAAGGCCTGTGCCATTCTGACTTTCTCTTCCATACTTCGAGGGCCAAACCTCTTGATATGGCGTTGGATGTCTGCGGGTAAGCCATTCATGAATACCATTTCTCGTACAACCGGGCTAGTTTCTCCACAGAGTTGCATATACTGATCGATGGTATTAACCCAGTCTTCCGGACATTGATTGATTGACATCTTCATGTTGAATAGCTATTCCTTGATTGATTCTCATTTCTGTTCGGTGAAATACTTCTCCTCTAGCCAGGCTCTTGTAACATCCCAATGAGCAGTGGCTAATGCTGCGGCGGGAGGGTTATTTCCAGCTGCTGCTGTGGCTGTGAGGATTAATCCTCCTAGTCCAGTGGCTGCTGCATCCGTTAGAGCCACATGGTAGGCTTCTCTTGCAGGTCCTCTGAGTTGGGCAGCTAGGATAGGCAACCATTGGGTGCTGACCGTTCCTTTGGCTGCAAAGTAGCTTTCCAAATCATCTAGGAATTCTCGAACAATTCCTTGGTGTATCCATAAAAGGTAGGTAGTCTGTCTGCCATGGTTTCTTCGTCCTCTTGAAGTCTTCTCCTAGGTAGTTGTAGTAATACAGGCGGTGGCGGTGGTAGTGCCATTCTTGCTTTTGTCTTCCACTATGGGTTTCGGCAAGTTCGGTTATGCAATATAGGTAACAAATTGGTCAAGGTGTCGATTGATTTCCTGCCAGTCGGCACCAATTGTGACAGACTAAAATATATTAACGGCAAAATACTCGAAATTGAGCAAGCGCAGAAAATACATTTTTAGGAGTCTTAGCGGTTTATGTGGTAGCATCTTGAGAAGGGTGTCGATGTAGGTGTTAACTAGCAAGAATTATATGTGATCGATCGAATAAAGTGTATCTGTTAGAATCTCGAAAATATCCAATTGCTTACTTCTTGAGTAAGGCTTCAGTATCTCTTGGGTTGTCTGTTGTAAGCTTCCTTAGCTTGTTGCAGTCCGAATTTTATTGATAATTGCGAGTAAGGTATTTATAAGAAATTACAAGGTGCTATACGGGTAGCTACCCAGGTTACTACTTGAATTTCTGATTAGCTCGGCTAAATATAAGGTACAAATTGATTAGTTAAGATATAATAAAATGATATATCAGGTTATAATGTAATTGGGCGACGAAATAATATATCAGATCGAAATACTATTTTAGGTTATAGCATGATTGCAGATCTCAACAACGCTATAAGTCTCAACAATGCTACAGGTCTCAACATTGTTGAGAGTCACATGACCTGTGATTTCACATGATCAAATTGTGTGTCATCACAAAATGTTCCGTCACAATATCTGTTAAGTATAATAGATTTTAGTCTTGCTTTAGTAGACTGAAGTAGGGAGGATAAAACCATTGAGTCTCCTAAGCCAAATTGTACTCTCTTTTATAGCTTGTATATAGTATAGTTCTTTCTATCATCAAGAAACTATTTTCAGTTCATAGTCTATAACTAACATCTATACTCGTAGGCTGTTTGTAGGCTGTTTGCAGGCTGTTCTAGCCAGTTCGTGATTTGTGATATTGTTCTAGTGGAGTTTTAAGGTAGTTTATAGCTGTTCGTAGCTGTTTACCAATAATAGTTTATAGTCTATAACTAGCATCTGTGTTTATAGCTATTTTTATTTATAGCTCTTAGTAAAATAGTTTGCAGCTCTTAGTAAAATAGTTTGTAGATTAATTAACTATTTTTCTAATGATTTTGGTTATAATTTAGCTGACTATAATAATTCTACAATGTTCTAGTATATGAAGACTTAATCTCTGATATACAAGAGAGTTATATTTACCTTCTTGTTTTAGTTCATCTGTTATCTCTTTTGCATCTTGTTAATAAACATAGATACCTTCTTTTAGATTAATTATAGCCTGCTGATATCTCATATAATGTAAGCCTATCCCTTACTCTATTACTATTTGCAGCCAATTTTAGCTGCAAAAATAATATAATATTTATTATGAGTTTATCTATTATTTATATAATAAATCGAAATATTTTTATTTGAAAAAATCTAATTATGTATTCTCTATTGAAATGTTATACTATTTTGCAATAAAAACACACTGAAAATTTAATAGTACTATGTTGCCAAAGTTGGTTTTTGGAAGATAACCGATCATGTGAAATTTATTTAGATATCTGCATGACTTGGTCATTCTTATACTGCCTTACCTTCTTCCTATCAACAATACTGATCTTAAGTCCATTTTGGCAATTGCAATGGAGTTTCTTAAGTCGCTCATACATTTCGGCAATTGCAAGGAGTTTCTTAAGTTGCTCATACATTTCGGCAATTGCAATGGAGTTTCATATATTTTAGCGATCTTTTATACAGAAGTTTGGATGAGTTTATTTTATTATTTATTTATGCACACAGGTTTTAAGCCTTTTATTCTGTGATCCTTTACTCTGTGCTCTTTCTATGCATGCGAAACAAAATGGTTACACGGGCGAAGCTACGGTTACACGGCGAGGCTACGGTTACACGGCGAGGCTATGGTTACATGGCGAGGCTACGGTTATGTTACGCGGGTGAGGCTATGGCTATACAGTTATGTGGGCAAGGCTATAGTTATATGGTTAGCTGATTGTAAGAACTAAATTTGAATCTCGAACTGTGTGACGTCAAATTTAAAAAGAATTTATTTATTTATTTACATTCTTCTATTCTACTATTTAAGCTCATCGCTACTGAGCTTATCAACTTCTTCATTCCACCTTCGCTCCCATTCCTCTTCTTCCCACCTTCACTTCCGTTCCTCTTCTTTCTACCTTTGCTTCAAGCCCGCTACCTCTTCCTCATTTAGTACTTTTATGTCATCATTGTTACCCCCATTGCTACTATTAGACCAATCAGCTTGTTCAATTACCCATCGTCGAGCCAGCTTGTTCAATTACCCATCGTCGAGCCAGCTTGTTCAATTACTCATCGTTGAGCCAGCTTGTTCAATTACCTATCATCAAGCTAGCTTGTTTAATTATCCATCATCGAGCTAGCTTGTTCAATTACCCATCATCGAGCCAGCTTGCTCAACTACCTATCATCGAGCCAGCTTGTTCAATTATCTATCGTCGAGCCAGCTTGTTCAATTACCTATCATCGAGCTAGCTTGTTTAATTACCTATCATTGAGCCAGCTTGTTCAATTACCCATTGTCGAGCCAGCTTGTTCAATTACCCATCATCGAGCCAGCTTGTTCAATTACCCATCGTCGAGCCAGCTTGCTCAACTATTCATCGAGTAATTAAGCAAACTGGAGTCTGATTGATTGAGTAATTATGGCTCGATGATTTTAAAACTGGCCTTGGCAAGCTAGCTTGACAAACAAGCTAGTCGATTAGGTAATTTGGCTTGATGATTTTAGAACTGACCCGATTTTTGCCTTATTTCAAGGTAACAAAGTGTAACAAACAGAAGAATGAATGAAACTGCACTATATTGTGACGGAATATTTGGTGATGACATACGATTTGATCATGTGAGATCAAGTCATGTGACTTGCAACAACGTTGAGACCTGTAACGTTGTTGAGATCCGCAATCACGCTATAACCTAAAATAGTATTTTGATCTGATATATTATTTCATCGCCCAATTACATTATAACCTGATATATCATTTTATTATATCTTAGCCAATCAATTTGTACCTTATATTTAGCCGAGCCAATTAGAAATTCAAGTAGTAACCTGGGTAGCTGCCCGTATAGCACCTTGTAATTTCTTATAAATACCCTGCTCGCAATTATCAATAAAATTCGGACTGCAACAAGCTAGGAAAGCTTACAAACAGACAACTCAAGGGATACTGAAGCCTTACTCAAGGAGTAAGCAATTGGATAGTTTCGAGATTCTAACAGATACACTTTGTTCGATCGATCACACTTAGTTCTTGCTAGTTAAACACCTACATCGACACCCTTCTTAAGACGCTACCGCATAAACCGCTAAGACCCCTAAAGCATATTTTCTGCACTTGCTCAATTCCGAGTATTTCGCCGTTAATATATTTTAGTCCGTCACAATATTAATTAATTATCCAGTCGACAAGCTCACTCCAGTTTGATCAATTACTCATTGTCGAGCCAGTTTGTTCAATTACCCATTGTCGAGCCAGCTTGTTCAATTACTCATCGTCGAGCCAGCTTGCTCAACTACCCATCAAGTAATTAAGCAAACTGAAGTAAGCTGGTCAATTGAGTAATATGGCTTAACAATTTTAGAACTGGCCCTGCCTTCTAGCTTTTAGTATAGTGGAATAATCCAATTTCAAGGTTAATTACAAGCTAGCTTGATGATGAGCAATTGAACAAGCTGGTCAATTAGGTAATCTGGCTAACAAGTATGATAAATAGAAGAATGAATGAAACTGCACTACTGCACACTTCTCACATAAAATCTGTCACATTCTAATGCACATTATCAACACTATATATACTATCAATTGGGCAATCTGGCTTGACATCATCGAGCCAGCTTGTTCAATTACCCATTGTCGAGCTATCTTGCTCAACCATTGTCAAGCCAGCTTGCTCAACCATTATCGAGCTAGCTTGCTATATTGATGTGACTGGTTTTCGTGTGAGGAATGTGCGGTAGCATTAGGAGTATGTGTTCAACAGCGATTTTATTCTGTTTGTTACATTTACCTGTTACCTTGAAATAGAGTGTAAATCAATAAAATCAGACTAGTTCTAAAATCGCTGGCATATTACCCAATTGACCAGCTTACTCCAGTTTGATCAATTACTCATCATTGAGCCAGCTTGTTCAATTACCCATCATTGAGCCAGCTTGCTCAACCACCCATCGTCGAGCCAGCTTATTATTCAATTACCCGATAGTGCATATAGTGTTAATAATGTACATTAGGATGTGACAGATTTTCATGTGAGAAGTGTATGAAAGCGTTAGAAGTGCTCGACGATTTTAGAACTGGTTAATTTACACTTTATTTTAACAGAATAAAACTGCTGTTGAACGTACACTCCTAATGCTACTGCACACGAAAACCAGTCACATCAACACCATACATCGACAAGCTGGCAAGCTGGCAAGCTGGCAAGCTAGATTGATAGTGGTTAGTTTGACTAGCTAGCTCGGCGATAGCTAAGTTAACAAGCTGGCTCAACCATCATTGAGCTAGCTTGCTCAATCATTGTTGAGCCACCATCGTCGAGCCTGCTGTGTTTATATGACTGGTTTTCATGTGAGAAGTGTGTGGTAGTGTTAGGAGTGTGCATTCAACAGTGGTTTTATTCTGTTTATTACATAGAGTTTGTTACATAGAGTGTAAATCAACAAAATCAGACTAGTTCTAAAATCATCAAGCTATATTACTCAATCGACCAGCTCATCATCGAGCAAGCTGGCTCGACGATGGTTGAGCAAGCTGGCTCGACGATGGTTGAGCAAGCTGACTCGATGATATTGAGCAAGCTGACTCGATGATGGGTAATTAAACAAGCTGGCTCGATGATAAGTAATTAAGCAAACTGGAATAAGCTGGTCAATTGAGTAATTATGGCTCGACGATTTTAGAACTGGCCCTCTTGATGAACAAGCTAGTTAATTAGGTAATTTGGCTCGATGATTTTAGAACTGACCCGATTTTTGCCCTATTTCAAGGTAAGTGTGATAAACAAAAGAATGAATGAAACTGCAATATTAATTATCCAATCGACAAGCTCACTCCAGTTTGATCAATTACTCATCGTTGAGCCAGCTTATTCAATTACCCATCATCGAGCCAGCTTGTTCAATTACCCATCATCAAGCCAGATTGCACAATTAATAGTGCATATAATGTGCATTAGAATATGACAGATTTTCATGTAAGAAGTGTGTGTGGTAGCATTAGAAGTGCTCGATGATTTTAGAACTAGTTGATTTACACTCTATTTCAAGGTAATAGGTAAATGTAACAAACAGAATAAAACCACTGTTGAATGTATACTCCTAATGTCACCACACATGAAAACCAGTCACATCAACACCATGTGTCGACAAGCTAGCAAGCTGGCAAGCTAGCAAGCTGGCAAGCTGGCAAGCTAGCAAGCTAGCAAGCTGGATCGATAGTGGTTAGTTTGACTGGCTGGCTCGGCGATAGCTAAGTTAACAAGCTGGCTCAACCATCGTCGAGCTAGCTTGCTCAACCATTGTTGAGCCACTATCATCGAGCCTGCTGTGTTTATGTGACTGGTTTTTGTATGAGGAGTGTACGGTGGCGTTAGAAGTGTGCATTCAACAGCAGTTTTATTCTATTTATTACATTTACCTATTACCTTGAAATAGAGTATAAATCAACAAAATCAGACCAGTTCTAAAATTACCAGCATATTACCCAATCGACCAGCTCACTCCAGTTTGATCAATTACTCATTGTTGAGCTAGCTTGTTCAATTACCCATCATTGAGCCAGCTTGCTCAACCACCCATTGTCGAGCCAGCTTATTATTCAATTACCCAATAGTGCATATAGTGTTGATAATGTATATTAGGATATGATAGATTTTCATGTAAGAAGTGTATGGAAGCATTAGAAGTACTCAATGATTTTAGAACTGGTTGATTTACACTTTATTTCAACAGAATAAAACCACTATTGAACGCACACTCCTAATGCCACCACACACGAAAACCAGTCACATCAACACCATGCATCGACAAGCTGGTAAGCTAGCAAGCTGGCAAGCTGGATCGACAGTGGTTAGTTTGACTGGCTAGCTCGGCGATAGCTAAGTTAACAAGCTGGCTCAACCATTGTCGAGCTAGCTTGCTCAACCATTGTTGAGCCACCATCGTCGAGCCTGCTATGTTTATGTGACTGGTTTTTGTATAAGGAGTGTGCGATGGCATTAGGAGTGTGCATTCAACAGCGGTTTTATTCTGTTTGTTACATTTATCTGTTATCTTGAAATAGAGTATAAATTAATAAAATCGGACTAGTTCTAAAATCATCAAGTTATATTACCCAATCGACTAGCTCATCATCGAGCAAGCTAGCTTGACAATGGTTGAGCAAGCTGATTCGATGATGGGTAATTGAACAAGCTGGCTCGATGATGAGTAATTAAGCAACTGGAATGAGCTGGTCGATTGAGTAATTATGGCTTGACGATTTTAGAACTGGCCCTAGCTGGCTTGATGAACAAGCTGGTCGATTAGGTAATTTGGCTTGACGATTTTAGAACTGACCCGATTTTTGCCCTATTTCAAGGTAAGTGTGACAAACAGAAGAATGAATAAAACCGCACCATATTAATTATCTAATCGATAAGCTCACTCCAATTACTCATCATCGAGCCAGCTTGTTCAATTACCCATCGTCGAGCCAGCTTGTTCAATTACCCATTGTCGAGCCAGCTTGCTTGAGTAATTAAGTAAACTGGAGTAAGCTGGTCGATTAAGTAATTATGGCTCGACGATTTTAGAACTGGCTCTGGCAAGCTGGCTTGACAAACAAGCTGGTCGATTAGGTAATTTGGCTTGACAATTTTAGAACTGACCCTATTTCAAGGTAACAAAGTATGACAAACAGAAGAATGAATGAAACCACACCATATTAATTATCCAATCGACAAGCTTACTCCAGTTTGATCAATTACTCATCATCGAGCTAGCTTGTTCAATTACCTATCATTAAGCCAGCTTGCTCAACTACCCATCATTGAGCCAGCTTATTCAATTACCCATCATCGAGCCATTACCCATCGTCGAGCCAGCTTGTTCAATTACCCATCGTCGAGCCAGCTTGTTCAATTACCCATCGTCGAACCAGCTTGTTCAATTACCCATCATCAAGCCAGCTTGCTCAACTACCTATTGTCGAGCCAGCTTGTTCAATTACCTATCATCGAGCCATTATCCATCGTCGAGCCAGCTTGTTCAATTACCCATCATTGAGCCAGCCAGCCAGCCAGCCAGCCAAATTAATTACCAATCGTCAAGCCAGATTACCCAATTGATAGTGCATATAGTGTATGTTCAGCCATTTCATTCATTCTTCTATTTATTACACTTGTTGTTACCTTGAAATATAGGGTCAGTTCCAAAATCATTGAGCCAGGGTTAGCTATCTATCCATTCTGACCATCTATCTATTCTGACTATCCATACCTCTGATCTTTACTCCAGACTGAGATAATGAGCTTGCAACTCAACCATTTCGATTTCCCATTGGACATTCTTGAAGCCTTCGATAAAATTCAGATGTATATTGCATTCTTGTTATAGAAAGAAATACGAATTACATGCAATGAGGGAATGTTTTGTATAGCCAAAACCAGAGCAACACCATCACCACCTTCAGCCAGCGATGAAGAGTCTTCTGATGATCGAGAACGAATCTTGATAAAACGAAAAGCAGCCACTAGTGCCAAATGAAATGCTAAATGGCACCAAAAGCAACTCGATAAAAAATTTGCCCAACGAACTACTACCAAAATTGCCAAACAAACTATCACCAAAATTGCCAAACAAACTACTGCCAAAATCACCAAACAAACTACTGTCAAAATTACTAAACGAACTACTGCCAAAGTCACTAAACGAACCACTACCAAAGCTAAAACACTTGAACAAATTGGTGCTGCACTTAGACAAGCTTAAGATGCAATTCCAAGACAAGAGTCAGAGTCAACTGGAACATATGCTGAATTATATATACATGCCACTGATACTACTGCTGAGGATGCCATTGTAGAAAGTCATTTGTTTGGTAAAAAATTATGACAAGATGAACAACTTCAACATAACAAGACTGAGAAAGGAAGAGAAATGGTTGTAGCTAATCTGGTCAAAAAAGCATTACCTCACCTTACTGGAAAAGAAGGAAACCAAAAACAAAATACTGTAGTTAAGGAAGCATGTCGAATTTATGATATTACTTCTTGCCTAGCACCAAATCAACTTTGCCATATACAAGGAGTAACAAAATGGGATTTAACTCAAGTGGAAAAGGGGAAGATATTTATACAACTCCAATTGTGCCAAGAATGAAACATTACAAACACACAAAATACTATCTATGTATATATTATATAAATTATGAACTTTATAAACTTTATGAACTTTATGAACTTTATGAATAACCTAAAAAAAAAAAAAAACTATATATATTTATGAATTTATTTGATTAATGTAATGATTTATATAATGACTTATATAATTAATTAATTAATTAATTAATTAAATATTGTAGTGCCTGAGTTGATTTATAATAAAATAATACAAAATCCAAACTGCTTGCCAAAAAAATAGATGTTGCTTGGAAATGACTCGCCCATATAACCATAGCCTCACTATGTAACTGTGTAGCCATAGCCTTGCCCATGTAACTATAGGTAGCCTTGCCTGCATAACTGTAGCCTTGCCTGCGTAACCATAGCCTCGCCCATATAACTGCATAGCCTTGCCCGTATAACTATAGCCTTGCCTGCGTAACCTGCATAACCATAGCCTCGCCACATAGCCGTAGCCTCGCCTGCATAACTGTAGCCTTGCCCGCGTAACCCACGTAACTGTAGCCTCGCTGCGTAACTGTAGCTTTGCCTGCGTGCCATTTAGCCACTCATTCTAAATTACATGGCTGAGGTGGAGGTCATATTTCTATTGTTATTGCTGAATTCTCTGTTTATTTCAAGGTCAAAGATAAAAGAGCTGATGCTAATTTTGAAAGGCTAAAAATTGTAACTGGCTTTAAGTATACCAACTGACCCATGTGTACCAACTGACCTATAACTATATAAGATATATATAGAAATCTCTTGATTTGTTGAAATTGTCCGAGTTTTATATGTTCTATAATGCAATGAGATGGTTTATATATATCTCCACAATTTCAAAGCCATTCAATGCCATCAGCCATCTTAAAGAGACTATAGTAGATGCAGATAGAAATAAAGATTAGAAGTTTGGGAATTGTAAAATCAATCCAGATTCATCTTTCCTTACCCGCTTGCTTTAACTCTACATATTGCTTGATGTTGGCAACAATAGTTCAGAGAATCGAATCTGGAAAGAATAACCGAAATAGCTCAATGATCTTCAAGCTGTCAGGTGCAGTTGTGATATGATCAGGTACTATAGCTCAAAAAGATAGAATTGGCTTTTTATACCTGAGCAGTATGAAGTCTGGTATAGCTGGCAAGTCTGGCATGACCACAGCTTTCAGCAGTTTAGATGATTTCAGTAATTTAGATGATTTCAACAGTTCAGATGATTTTGGCAGTTCAGATGATTTTGGCAGTTCAGATGATTTCGGCAGTTCAGATGATTTCGGCAGTTTAGATGATTTCGGCAGTTCAGATGATTTCAGTAGTTTGCCTGCTTGTAACTTCTTTGTTGCAGGTGTGGCAGGTATGGGTATGAGTGCAGATGCGGATGTGGGTGTGGGTGTAGGTGCGGGTGCGAGTCTAGCTGATGAGCTGATATTGAGTTTTCTAATGGGAATCTCCATACAAAGGAATGATTTCGAAGGTTTGGTGGTAGGAAAATAATTGGTTATCTTTGCAGCCTGCTTGCTGGTAATTAAAAACATATTCACTTGTTAAAACATGTCTGTTCATTCTCTCTCTTCCCCCTGTTCTATTCTCTAATTTAGAAATTAATTACTTACTTACCTAGCTTATCATATAGTCTGTATACTACTATAGGGACCAGCTATAGGATGTTTTGATCATGTAGGCTCATAATCACTTTTGACCTCCTCCTTGACATCAAGCTCATACTCGCTGTCTTCTTTATAATCACTATCATTCTCAGCTTCTCCAAGTAGTTTGTAGACATGAAAGACTATATCAGTCTCAAACTTAAGCTCATTAAACTTGTCAGCCTCGAATTCTTCCATTCTGTTAACAGAAAAGGCATGGAAAATAAACAAAAGAGGTAGAGCACATGACTTTTTATATGATGGCGAAATTAATACAATAAGGTTAAAATTTCAATAAAATAGTTAAAATTCTAAAAAGTTAAACTTAGATAGAGATTATATATAACTTTTAATATATTATACATATATATAAATAAATTCAACCAATTATATTGAATTTCAAATTTAAACATTTCTGTAGCCAAATTTGGCTGCAAAACAGAGTAAGGGATAAATGATCATTATATGTTCCAATATCTTTTTTAAAATGGTGAAACTCTTGGTTTGACAATTTTCTATATATAAGCTCAAAGGGGCTGAACTTTGTTAATACCTGATGGATGGTTTGAACTGTGAAAAAGGTACTATCAAGATAATAGTTTTATGATGCTTCTTGATTAATAATTTTAGCTAAAACATTCTTAACCATCTAGTTGGTGTGCTTGGTTTAACTATTTTCTTATAGATAATATAATATTGTTCGAATGTACTTGATATGGTAAGTCTGCTTAAGTTCCCTGATTAGCTTATTCAGAAACTCCATACTTTGGTTGATGGTTATTTCCTTTAGTACTCTGTGCCTACAGATAATATCAGTATATAGGAACTTAGCTGCTGTTTGTACATCTGCATCTTCAACTACTATTGCCTCCAGATATTTTATAAAGAAATTGACTGCTAAAATAATATATCTTTTTCCTATTAATGTTACTAGCATAGGTCTTATGATATCTATCTTAATATATGAAAATAGCTTAGCCTTGATGGTTGCAGAAGTAGCTCAAGGTGTGTTTTTTACTCTTACTCATTTTTGACATATATTGCAATTTCATATAAAGTTAGTTACATATTCTTACATTCTGGGCCACCATGTTGAATTTCTAAGTTAATATAAAGTATTGTCCTAGCCTATATGTTCAGATAATAGATAATTATATACTAGTAATAAAATGTTTGATATATCCTTCTCCTGAATTACTGAAATAATGCATCCCTCTTTTTTACAATATAATAAATTATTCTAAATTTTGTACTACCTTCCTATGGTTAATATAATGTTCTTTGTCCAATCATCTATATTCTCTCTAATTTCTCTCCTTGTCAACCAAATCACTAAATTATAGTATAGTATTATATTCATTGTTACACCTACCTTAAGTATCTAATAATAGTATTCTGCTAAGTACATTAGCATTTTAATTTGTCTTTCCTTTTCTGAATTTCACTATGAAGTTATATTCTTGAAGTATCATTATTTAATGTATATACATTCCACTTGGATCAGATCTGTTGAACAACTATTTAAGTACTAAATAATCTATGATAACTTTGAAATGTTGTCTAATGAGGTAATATCTGAACCACTTGACTGCCTATATGACTGTGAGATACTCTAATTTGGTTGATTTATAATTCTTCTTAGCACCATAGATTCCTCAGCTTGTATAATAAATTACTTATTCCAGGCTTTTTGTATCATCTTGTGAAAGAATTGCACCTACTCTAATTGTGCTTATGTTGATATATAACTTGAAAAGCTTTATCCAGTTTGGTTTTGCCAGTATAGGTGTGGTTGCTAAGGCCTTCTTTAAGGCATTAAGTGCCTCCTACTCTGATTTATTTTGTTCTTTATTAATTTCCATCCAGTTATAGCTTTTTATTAAGATTGCATATAGAGATTTAGCTAGACTTGTAAAATTTCATATATATCAGCAGTAGTATGAAGCTAATCCCAAAAAGGCATACATCTCTGTTTAGTTTATAGGTTGTTTGAATTTGGTAATAGCTTCCACTTTAGCTAGATTAGTTCGGATTCCTTCTTTATCAATAATATATCTAAGTATTATAACTTTTTTAGTAGTAAATATATACTTCTTTAGTTTTAGATAAAGGCTCTCAATCCTCATTCAGTTGAACACTTTGCATAATACCTTAATATGATCTGAGAATATTACTATGAATATTGTAATGTTGTTAATGTAAACCAGTAGTATTTTTCCAATAAAATCTTCGAAAATCTTAGTCATCATCTTCTGAAAACTTGCTAGGGTATTTTTGAGTTCAAATGGCATTCATAAATATTTCCAATAGTCTTGTAGTATTATGAATAAGGTAATCTCTTGTAATTCTTCATTGAGTCCTATCTAGTAATATCTACTAGTCATATCAAGGGTAGTGTAAAGGCTTGCACAGACTAGTATTTTTGAAAAGAATATTATCTAGTACATATCCTACTAGATTCTAATTTTATTTAATTTATCTTTACCTATCTAGCTTAGCTGAGAAATGTTATAAACTTAAGGAAAATTGAAAGAGTATATCTAAAACTATCTCAAATATATCTTCATAGATCAGAAATTTAAGTTAGACTATATAAGTAATTTAATGGTTAAGAAGTTATATATAGAGGTACTAGTAAATTTTACTAAAAATGATTGATTCATCTAGGAACCTTCTATATATAAGAAATTTAATAATGAGATTATAAAAGATATAGATAATAATCCAATCATTGTAAAACATGCTAGAAACCCATTCACTAGCCCTTATGTAAGAAATGCTCTTTACTACTTATTTCTAGAGAATACTATAGAATGAAAGAAGATATTAGTAAAGAACCTTACTATATTGGTAATTGCCTTTGTAATCACACTAGTAGGCTTTTTTTTCTTTATATTGTAAAGTACTTTATATATTATGAGGTACTCTGAGCTTGTTATTAAACTTATATAAATGTATCTATATATACTAGCTTTATCATATATGTTCTAATATAAAGGGAACATTTTTGAGTGATCTATATAGATTAATATATTGAAACTATCTGGAGAGGATTCAAGGATATGTTAATGCTAGCAAGATCAATCTAGAGGACTTTTTTAAGTCTGTGAAGGGTAAGGTATATAGAAATACTGCTAAGAGTAAAACACTAGTAGTTATCCTAGATAATAATAAGATAATAATTGGTAAGTAGAAAGGTAAGTGCTTGTAGTATATTAGTATACTTAGATATAATAGCAAATCTATACAATGTACATCATTTTAGTTTGATATTAGCTATTCAGTAGTGCAAAATTTTAGTAAAATCTGTAAATGTTATAAATTTTAGTAAAATCTATAAATGTTATAAATCTTAGTAAAATCTATAAATGTTATAAATTTTAGTAAAATTTGTAAATATCATAATCAAAATGTTATAATCAAAATAATATTTATCAATTGTTGAATATACTTTGAATAAATTGTAAATATAAAGAATAGTTTATATTACTACTAGAGAATATATATAAAAATTTATATGAATATATTGTGGTGCCTAAAAATAGAATAGCCAATTCGTAACACAATGGAGAATTTACCTCTGACTCCTATCTCTGAAACCAGGTACCCAAATTAGGATAGATCCAGAGATAGATGATATAATTATCAAGGAGATAGGATGATTAAGAGGTGAGACAATTATTTAAGGGCTTATACCATATCATGACAAAGAGAAGATGATCAGAAGTCAAAATACAAAGAAGAAACATTATAAATATTACCCTCATCCAGCTGTACAGTCCACCATCAGAAACCCATCCAATTACCAAAATGCCTTACTATACAAGACAATGTAAGAAGAACCCCAGGACCCATCTCCCTATATCTGACAGAAGTTACTAGACCTATCAGATAGTGACTCATCAGATATCCAGATCACAATTAGAAGGAAGGAATGCTATACCAGAAAACAGATCTAAGTCATCAAGGAGGAACACTATACAAAGCTGCTTAAGGACCTCATGATAGCTATAAGTGATCTGAAAGATAACAAACTAGTCCAAAAGATCAGAAACCACCTCTAGAGGTTTGATCCCTTAGTCACCATTGAAATGGCAATATAAAATAACCTCCTGATTGACTAAATCCAAGATCAATATCATCTAACCATAATATACCAAAAGGGAGATACCTTCTTCAGGTATTAGTATGCACAAATATAGCATAGTGATGGGAATTTCACATGGGAAGAGTTGACTGATAGGACAGGGTTTACAAGGAAGACAGTGAAACATTGGAGGAAGGTCTTTCACATATTTGAACAATGGCTCTAAGCAATCAAACATTTTCCTTCTGGAAATATCTGACTTATTAATTCACTGTCAGATGCTCAAGTTTATCAGATGATCCTTAAAGTCACATTGACCCATGAGAGACCAGATATATAGGAAGATTCAGATCATGAGGACAACTAGTATAGGAAATAATCTTATAATTCTTATACCAATCATAAATATCTCAATATATTTTGTACTTAGTGGAATATTCCATTCAGATAGTTGTCAGGATAGCTCACAACTTCTGACTCACTTATTTTTATCATCATTGATATAGTTAGTGAATTTGCCTAACAGTTATTTTATATAAATACTCTTACTCTTTGCTTAGAGAATAAATCAGTTCAGATAGCTTGGAGCTAAAGAAACTCAAGGAAAGAGAAAGAGAATAAAGAGTCCAGAACTCTAGGTTTGATAAAGTACAACTTTGGTTCTGAAAAGCTTCCCCCATCCACTACTATTATACATCTTCAAGTTACTACTGCAAACACTTACAAAACCCTCTCAATACTAAGCTATACACTTCAATCTACTTAGATATTCCCCTTTAATTATATCTACTAATATTTAAGTATATTCTTCATTTGAGTCTAGTTCTTAGTCTCAGAGAGATATCTACCACATTTAGTGCCAACTAGTAAGAAGCTTCATCAGTACCTCTATTGACAGAGCCTTCAACCTTTATCTAAATTGAATTTGCCAGAAACCCATAGTAGAAGATAGAAGCAAATCCCAGTTCCCAATCATTAGCAATTATGGCCTCACCCAGAAAACACTCCACCTTACCCTTCAGATAGAATTATAGAACCTTACATCCTAGAAGACTACACACCAGAAGGATCAAACCTTAGATCAGATACTTTTAGTGAAACCTATATATTAACACACAGTCTAGAACTACATATAGAAGCTACTCCCTCAGTATCTCCTACCCTCTCTCCAGCAACACTTGATCTTAATACAATACTCTCCTAGCTTAGAAGTGATTTACCTCTATCAGGAATAGTTTCAGCTTTTAACAGAATCTATACACTATACATCCCAGCAGAATTCCTAGAATCACCTCTTGATTCTTCACCTCTAACACTTAAAGAATTAACAACACTACTTGTAATTGATTTAATACACTTAGTCTACTATAGATCAATTGTCAATTCTGATAAATCTAGTACTGTTGAAGATTATTTACCTGCAGCAGATATATCATCACCCCCAGGATTACCAGTAATCCTACCCATCTAACCCATAGTACTACCATTAGTAATAGAAGAAGAAGAAGAAGATATAATAAGTAACCTACTCCCAACATTTAATAGCTATCCAGCTATTAAATTAGTTATTAAGTTTATTGAGGATTTCAGGATATTCACTACCATCAAAGGGAGTACCAATATTGCTAAGAACTACATTATAAGAATACTCCTCAAAGAACTAGCAAGTATAGCTTATAAAGCAGCTTTAGCTGATAGAACTATTGCAGGAGATATCAGGACAGAAGACAGTATAGGAGCTAAACTCCTCAATATATATATTTAGCTAAAAAATACTTATTATTCTAATAAGGCTAAGTAGATCCTTAAAGATTAACTACAGAATCTATTCTAAGGAGTAGATGAGTCACCAATAACCTTCTTTACCAGGATCCAACATATTATCAATTACTCAGAGTATGATAATAAAGTCAAACTGTAAGAGTAATATATAATAGATAAAATAATTAATTGCAGAAAAACAAATAATACCTACTATTAATTACTGAACCCAAAGGATTCAAAACCTTATTCTACTCAACCACAGTAAAGAAATATTACCAGATGTTCAACCTACTTTGAATAGATTAAGAACATAGTAGAAAATGCAATTATCAATCAATATAATAAACTACTACAATTATATACTAGAGTGACTCAAGAAGATACTGTTAATATAATGGAATTTATAAAAAGAAATATTAGCATTTACCAACTTAACAATATCACTAAACAATTTAAAAGCTATTATTAAATGAGATATGCCTTACAATTGAGGTAGGAAAACTATCAAGAACTAATAGAATAAGAATTCACCAAATATTTAGAATTAACTTCTTAAGAAAGATATATAGCCAAGAGGACCTTTAATATATTTCAACATTTGCCTTTTACATTTAAATACCTTGGCAGTCTAAGTCTATACTAATGGGAAAACTTATAAAATATAGAAAAAAAGATATTATTACTTTATCTCTTAGAAAATTACTCAATAAATAACAACTGTCTTGAAGAGGAAACTAATACTTTCTTATCTAGATCAGATATAGAAGAAAAAATTCACACTGCTAAAATCATCAACACTGTTGATACTATCAATACCACTAAAATCATCAATACTGTTGATACTATCAACACTGCCAAAATCATCAATACTACAGATATTATTAATATTGCAGATTTTATCAACACTATAGATTTCATCAACACTACAGATTTCATCAGCATTGTAGATATTATCAACACTATAGATATTAATAACTTATTCAATAATAAATGAAATTTCTAAATCAATTATATAACCAATAATATTTCAAGTAGTAACCTGGGCAGCTACTCATATAGTATCCTAAGAATTTTGTATAAATATCTCTTAAATCTTTATTTAATAAACTTCAGTTCAATAGCAGTGTACACTTAAGATCTCTTTAAGAGCTAAAGATCTTACTTCTCTTCTACACACATTAAAAGTGCTAAGACTTCAAGTCTGAAATTATAATTAATAATCTTATAAAGAAACAAGTACTTTTAATACTTCAGAAACCTTACAATGTACTCAGAGATTTCTAAGTCCAATATAGATTAGTATTATCAGATGCTTTCTTATAGGTGGTTCTAGAGAAACCCTCTTATATAAACTAATTATCATTGAGCAAACCTTCATAAATAGAATTTATAAGGAAATTGCCCTGCAAGTCAGATCTTTACCTACAGTGTTAAACCTGTAAGGAAATATCACTTATTGTAATGGACTAAAATATTCCAATAGCAAAAAAATATTCACTGTAGCCTATCTTAGGGGGGGTCTTAGCAGATTATGCAGTAGCAGCTTGAAGGGTGGTGGACTGGTAGGAAAGTGTATTAAATAGTAAATGTAATATAATAAGCTTTATCGCAAATAAACTTCTCTTTCTCTCTAACCATTGCTTAGTTCCAGACTAAGGCTTCTTCTGCAAAGTCTATTTAGACTTTGCAGAATTATCCCTTGGGTTGTCTGTAAGAAGCTTTCTTAGCTTGTTGCAGTCCGAATTTTATTGATAATTGTGAGCAGGGTATTTATAAGAAATTACAAGGTATTATATGGGCAGCTACCCAGGTTACTACTCAAATTTCTGATTGGCTTGGCTAAATATAAGGTATAAATTGATTAGCTAAGATATAATAAAATGATATATCAGGTTATAATGTAATTGGGCAGCGAAATAATATATCAGATCAAAATACTATTTTAGGTTATAATATGATTGCAGATCTCAATAACATTGCAAGTCTCAATGTTATTACAGGTCATATGATTATGATCTCATATAATAAAAATTCTCTCTGCTACATCTCCTCCCTGTGTGAGAAATTGCATCTGTATATATTTTCTTACATATAACTAAATCCATATTGTCATCATTCAGCATCTTCGAGGGGAGGCATCGTCTCTAGGGCATTGGCTATTTATATGAGAGAAGCTAATAAAATAAGCTCCTTCAATCATTCAAGTTTGGGACAAGTCTCCGAAATTATATATGTGATCTGGGTGGGTGTAGCATAAGGCTGTAGAAGTCAGTTACTGGGTCTTCAGTTAAATCTGTCAGTTAAATTCATCGAAGTCATCCAAAAATATAAATATAAGAAAATACTACTCTAGATAAGGATAATACTAAGTAAAAAAGTGGCTTATCATTTTTCCATAAACAAATGACTTCTGAATATTTCAAAGGATAAAATAATAAAAGAGATAATAATATAATAGATCAAATATGCAAATAAATAAAATAAGTGTCTATTAAAGATCACTAGGTAATAAAATAATAATGAGATAATAATATCTGATCTGAATAAAATACTGAACTGATAAATGAAATACATCAGGAAAAATGAAAATCGATTGAGTGTGTTATTGTTTGATGCAATAATAATAGAAAGGGGATGAAATCGATCGGGTGTGTCATTGTTCGATGCACAGAATGAAAATCAATCAAAAATAAAATAAATGAAAATAATAATTGTTCGATGAATAAAATAACTGATGTAACTGTGATAACTGAATAAAATAGACTCTGAGGGCATTGAAATATTTTTTTTTTAAAAAAAAAAGGAATATATAACTGAAGACTGTGCTTGCTCTTCCTTTTTCAAAATCTCCTGAATCTTTCACATGTCGTCATTATTCTCTACACTAGCGGTATGCTGATTCATCCAGGTATATGTGTCTGTGGTATGCAGGTACATCTGTTCGGGTATGTGGGTATATGGTCATTCTGGATTCATTTAGTTATTCTAGATTTGGTCATTCTGGATTCATGGCTTGCTTGTCTTTTTCGTTTCGATCATTCTGACTTTCTTTCATTTTTTATTGCAAAGATCTTGCTAGAATTCTCAAGAATCTCTCCATGTGGTGCACGTGTGAGTCATGCTACTGATTTTGGTAAGTAAACTCTAGATTTTACCATAAGTGGTGGTCGCAATGTATTCCTTCATTTCTTGTATGATTTGGGTATGTGATTTGTTTTATTTACATCAGAGTTGGGTGATTCTAATGTTTTGTTTATCCACAAAGCTTGTTTTTGAGTGTGAGCTGATTTATTGAGTCTATTTTTCTCCATTCTAACTCTTAGGTCATTCAGTTATTAGATACAGATCAGGTCCTCGGTTGGGTGTTCTGGCTTCATTTGTGACGAGCACATTTGATGCTGATGATCTGAACTGATTCATCGGTCATTCGTTAGGGTTATTGGCAGGCTAGAACCATTAGCAACGAGGTAAGTAATTTGGGTGGGTGTGAGTGCATGTGCGCATGTCATGCTTGTCTGAATACATGTGCATCAGTCAGACTAAATCTCGCCATAAGGTATCGACATAAGATCTTGAGGGCATGGAATTCATGCATGATTCCGTTTCTGAGCTTGGTGACTTGCTTTCGGTGATTCGTTTCTTGGCTGGATCTTGTCATATGTCTTGCTTTTATTATCTGGATTCATCTGTTCTCTTTGACAAGGGTTGTCTGCTTGGGTCAGCAATGAGGTATCTCTTTTTAGGTAAGTCCTTGAGGTCACGCTGAGATTTAAGTATGGGTAGTCATTTGTGCGTAATTCTGGTGGTTATAAGAATGGGGGTCCCAATGTCTGTCTTTCTTGTAACTCCAAAAAGTCTTCTAATTCACATACTACTTCTTTTTCATATACTTTTACTATGACTTTGCAGTGCCAACAATATCCAGTCCCTTCTGTCCTTGGCAAGCATTGCCGGGATGATGATAAGGTTGTCTGCAAAACTCCTTCTACCAGTCATCATTCCCAAATTGCGGCAGACGGTGATGATGAGATTGTTCGCAAAACTCCTCCAGGTTTTTGAGATAAAGCAGCCTGATATTATGAACCAGACTTGACTCTCAGTCCTGTGGCGAGTCTAGATTTTGAATGTGAAGAAGAAGAGGAAGAAGAGATCAAAGCAGCTATTACAGCGAGCCTTGATTTCAATGTGCTCCCAGTTGATGAAGGCTTTGATGCAGATGCAACACTATATCCTGGTAGATAGTTGGCAGTAGGTGGGAATCTTCCTGAAGTATTTTCATTTACTGATAGTTTTCTTCTACTATGTTTTTCTTATATAATTAGAACTGTCTCAGAATCCAGTAACTTCTGAAGGATATTCAGATTCTTTTGGTCAAGTCTTGGATTTAAGCATCTTGGTCTCAACTCTAGTGGCAAGTTCTGTAGTGAGTTCTATGCCTTCAGAGATTGGAGCATCAGATAAGGAGAATGAACCTCCTGAAGTTGATGATGAGTAAGTATCTTCTTCTTCACTAATTTCGTCAGAATTGAGAATTTTTATTAATTTTCTATATAAATCTCTTCAATAGGGATAAGAGCAAAGTTCCTGGGTCTCCAGCAGATTCTTCTGATGGGTACCGAACTCCAGTAAGGGCTATCTGGAGTTGGCACACTCCAGGGAGTCCTTCTCTTGTTCGTGCTGTTGTTCTGTCTGATTCTGCTATTGTTTTATTTGATTCAGATGAGAGCGATGAATTCTCAGAGGTTGATCAAGTTGGTTGCTCATCTAAGTAAGTATTATAATTCTGCTGTATTTTTTGAGAGAGAGATTTCCTAATAAATTCCTATAGAATTCTCATAATTAATAAATGTTCAATAATTGTTCTTCTTCCGTCTAGGAGTCAACCTAAGTAGATGGCCATCTATTGCTTTGTCTTCCTCCATGGGTTTCCACGAGGTAGGTTATCTGTCTGTCAATTGTTCATTCTAGTATTCTATTCGGGCTTATCATGTCCAGGACCTGATCTAGCCAGTGATTCGAGGATGTATGTTCTGTCAAACTACATGCTAAATATCTCTTGATGCTGATAAATATCTTTCTCCTGCGATCATCATTTGATTATTTTATTCTTTCTTCAGGGTGGGCATCGGTGGTCCTTATGGTCATTTCTTATAGCACATACCAGGGGGTGCTGGCTTTGAAGTAGTTATAATTTTTCATCAGTTCAGTCAAGTGCTGATTTGGTGATAAAAGTCTGTTCAACTAATGTTTTATAAATGTCTTTTCTCAAGGTTGCTTGTCTTTCAAAGTTCACCTGCTTTTGAATTTATTTACTTCTTTGTTGCTGTAGAGTCTTTCACCAAGGGTTTCGGCAAGCTCTTGTCAAGCAATATAGATAACTGAAATCTGGTCAGATGGGTAGTCTTCTGATGATTTCCTGCCAGTCAGCACCAATTGTGACAGACTAAAATATTCTAACAGCAAAAAAATATTCACTATAGCCTATCTTAGGGGGGAGTCTTAGCAGATTATGCAATAGTGGCTTGAAGGGTGGTGGACTGGTAGGAAAGTGTATTAAATAGTGAATATAATGTAATAAGCTTTGTCACAAATAAACTTCTCTTTATTTCTAACCATTGCTTAGTTTCAGACTAAGGCTTCTTCTGCAAAGTCTATTTAGACTTTGCAGAATTATCCCTCAGGTTGTCTGTAAGAAGCTTTCTTAGCTTGTTGCAGTCCAAATTTTATTGATAATTGTGAGCAGGATATTTATAAGAAATTACAAGGTGCTATATGGGCAGCTACCCAGGTTACTACTTGAATTTCTGATTGGCTTGGCTAAATATAAGGTACAAATTGATTGGCTAAGATATAATAAAATGATATATCAGATTATAATGTAATTGGGTGGTGAAATAATATATCAGATTGAAATACTATTTTAGGTTATAATATAATTGTGAATCTTAATAACATTGCAAGTCTCAATGTTATTGCAGGTCACATGATTGTAATCTCATATAATAAAAATTCTCTCTGCTACATTATGTATACAAATAGATATTGGTAAGCAAGAAATCAAAGAACTGGATTGACAGCTATCCTCTCAAGTATTATGCCCCAAGTACAATCCAAGTAGTATAATCCAACTCCTCCTCTCTTCCTCAAGTACAAAGAAAGTAAAAAGTTGAAGAAGAAATAGAGAAACTTATCAAGATGTTCCAGAAGATATAAGTTAACCTTACCACCTTCATTAATCAAAGAACTACATCATATAAGCCACTCCAGAGAAGGAATAATAAAACATATATAATAGGTAATCAAAGATATATACAAGTAGATCCCAAGTGCTTCCTTTGCTATAAAGATAAACATATAGCCAGAAACTGCTCTGAAAGAACTTGGACAAAGTAAGAAGGCTGTCCTGCAAACAATGTAAATGTAGTAGAGATTGAATCAGAGAAAAAAAAAAATAGTGAAAATGAGTTTAATATCTACCCTATTGATGAAAGCTCAAAGAAGAAGCAGATGGCAAGGAGAAATGGTCCATACCAGAAGTTCTCATCCAAACAGAAGCAACTAGTAGTAGATATTCCAACCAGGCATAACCACTGGCCTACAGATCAAGAATGAGAATCAGAGTTTAATACTGCCACCCACTCTCAACAGGAATTCACTTCCAAAGTAGATGTAGAAATAGATAAGAAAGAATCTAGCAAGAAACTCAAAAGGAAAAGACTTGTGGATTATGGAAGATTTAACCCTGCAGCAGATATTATAGACCTCAAAGTAGTCAAGTTAGAAGACTTGATCAGGATTTTCCCTACCACTAAAAATTAAATACTTATCAAGATTTGAGAAACTAAACCTACTGTTACCTTCCAGGATCAAGAAGCAAACACAGTCAATGTAAACAGGTCTATATCAGCTACCATCAAGTGCCAAATAGAACAACAAGATACTAAAGTCATAGTAGATATAGAAATATTAGTTAGCATCAGTTAGCATTATTACTAAATCCACCATCAATCACCTTAGATAGCACATCATCAAATCAGCCAATATTACTCTGATGGTAGTAGATGAAGTTACAATAACTCCTCTTGAGAAGGTCCTACAAGTATCAGTAACCTTTGGATATTAAACCATACCTATGGATATGCTGGTATCAAATGCATCTAACTATGATGTAATCCTAGGGATTGACTGGATAAAAATTGCAAAAGTTAAGATCAATATTTCAGAAAGAAGAATGGACTTCAACTGGAAAGAAAATTCCTTCAGAGTCCCTATCAAAATCTCCAAGAAGGTAACTATCATAGATTCTCAGCAAGTGCATGATAAAGAAGGAGAGAGTGATGACAGTGACAAAAATGAGAAGATATCACCAGTATCCATCAATTAGGTGGAAATCATAGAGATACCCAAAGAGACCTACTGCAAGTTGACAGACCAAGAGAAGCTTGAACTATATAATTACAATATGAGGAGTACCCACTGCCCCTTTTGTGAAATAAAAATCTACTATATAGAAATAATGTATAGTTATACATCTACCCAAAGGCTTGAAATTGGAGATACTCTGGAGAAACACCTCCTATCCATCAACTACAAGAAGAGGAAGAAACCAGAAAGGATCCAGCAGCAAGTATCTAACTTTCCAAAAGGTCTATACTTAGGACAGAACCCCTATCCATTTGCTGATACAGTACCAGAGATATGAAATACACTTTGGCCTAACCTTACAGCCTTTAGCAAAGGAAACCTGAATGTATACTTCAAGGATGTGTTGGATACCTCTATTCAGATATATAACAAAGCCTCAGGGAAAAAAAGCCATATCTCAAGAACCATTATAATGTCTAGATTAATGAATGAGATAATTACAAGAATTGTTACTAGGATAAAATTCATTCCTACCTCATCTGGAAAACTATCAAGCATACAAGGTTCTATTCTAATTACTATAATTACAAGAAGCATTACACTTAGCAAGAAAAGATTGAGGAAGAAGAGGAAATCTCTGAGAAAGAACTACAAATAGTTCCAATCACCCTGGATAACTTTACTGATAATAAATAAGAATAGACCAACTGCATCCAGGATGATAGTGATGGATACAACTCAGATAGTGAAAATTCAAGTTATGAAGGAGAAGATTGGAAACCTGAGGAAGCAGGACCAAGTTCTCTCAAAACAGATAGCATTCCACCAGAAGATAATATTAATGAAACTGGCCTATTCCCTTAGAAATAATCAAATTACTTTAGGGACTATATCAGTGATAAAGAAAAAGAAGAATCCGACCAGGAACAAGAGTCAGAAGAGATTATAGAATAGAGAACCATATATAATGCATCACCAAGATAATACAGAAAAGATGAGGAAAGAAGACTGGATGCCTACTACTATACAGAAATTAATGAATTCACCACCTCAGTGTAGAGAAGCTTCTAGAATTCATATAGCAAGAATGTAGGGATGCACTTTGAGAAAGATGAAGCCTTGATAGATGATAAATCAATAATCAACCTGATAAATGAAGAAGAACTTAAAAAGGAAAATAGTTCTAATGAAATACTTATAGTTAACACCATCTAGGAACTGGACACATTGGTATGCAGATACCTCCCCAATGCACCCATCTCTAGGCAACAACAGGTTATGATTTATCAACTATGTTGATATACTCCTTCTACCAAGATCATTTGGAAATATCATTACTACAAGAATAGCTATTGCTATACTAAGAGGATATCATAAAGTATTATATATCTAAAGCAGTCTTGCCATCATTGGATTAGAGCTAGGAGGCAAACTAATTAACTTAGACTATTATAGACTAATCCTCTTGATCATTACCAACCTGAACTTCAAGCCCATTCAACTTAGGAAAAGAAACAGAGTAGCTAATCTAGTGATCACACCAAACCTTACCCAACCAATAAGGGAAGTAGATCAACTTTCTATAACTTAAAGAAGACAAGAAGCACTTAGATCAACCAATAGATAAGTATTAGTAGCTGTAGTATAAAAAAAGTCACTGGAATATATTGTGGACAAGAACCTCTTATTAAATCAGTAGCAGTTATATGTAAGATCATAAGTGACTACAAAGATCTTGTTATATTAGAATCATCAGATCTACTAGCATATGCAGTATTCAAGCATAATATTGACATAGGTGATCAGAAGCCAATCAAACAAGTACCATACAGGATCCTACTAGCTTATGAAAAATGAGTTAAAAAGGAAATTGAGAACTATCTCAAAGAAAACATTATTAGAAAGTTATATAGCTCTTGGGCCTCCTCAGTTATCTTTTTCTCAAAGAAGGATGTAGGATCAAATGGAGAGAATATTAAAGTCAAGTAGATATATATAGATTATCATAAACTTAATACAATTATATTTACTAATACTTATCTAATTCTGAGAACAGACACCCTTTTTGATTAAGTGGGATACTTCACAGCCTTAGATCTGTACTCCAGATATTACCAGATTGAGATAACATCTCATGCTATTATCAGATCAGCCTTTGTTACTCCTTTTGGATACTATAAATTTCTCAGAATGCTATTTGGATTATATAATATACCAGCCACCTTCCAGAGAGCTATGAATGAGATTTTCCAAGACCTAATAGGATATAGAGTCATTGTCTATACACTGTATATATAGAATTCTTTGAAGAATACAACTGCTTGCTAATTATTGTTCTATAAAGACTCAGAATCAATAACTTCTATATCAAGCTAAAGAAGTATTATATCTATAAAAGACAAATCAAGTATCTTAGATTTATCCTAGATAGAAATGTTGTATGCCCAGATCCAGACAAGGTTGCAGCAATACAGAAGTTTCCTTAGTCAATATTGCAATTAGAAGTTAGAGTCTTCCTAGGATTTATAGAATTCTACTAAAGGTTTATCTTATTATTCTTACAATTAGTACCCTTATATAATCTGATGAGGAAGAACTAAGCCTTTAATTAGAGATCAGTACAGAATAAATCCTTTTTAGAACTCATTAAGAGAATGACTACTGTACCAGTTCACATTTGGTCAGACTTTAACAAGCAATTTATCTTACACACTGATACATTCAAATTTAGATTAGGAGCTATACTACAACAGGAGTATGATGATCAACAACATGTGATCACTTATGTAAGCAGAGATATAAGGAATACAGAACCAAATTATTATACAACTTAGTTGGAATATTTAGCAAATGTTTGAGTAATTAAACACTTTAAGCATTATCTCATTGGAAAAAGATTCATCCTTATTAATAATCACTCAGCCCTCCTTTAGCTCAAGAATCAACCAAATCTAACAGAAATGCTTGCTAGATAGATGATGATCTTACAAGAGTATGATTTTGACTTGGTCTAGAGAAAAGGAAAACAACAACTAGCAGATGTACTCTTATGGACTCATAGCTTTAGACAAACCTAGACAAGATAACCCAAACCTCTTAAAAACACAAAGATTACTAAATAATAAATAGAGAACTCTATATAGCACTTTTAGAGTATCTAGACACTCTAGTAATCTTAGCATCAACTTCAGAAATAGTTAAAATGGAAATTGGCAAAATGGTAACAAACTACTTTATTAACAACAGATTACTCTATTAATGTAACAAGAAAGGATTATTCTTCTTAGTAGTACCAGAAACCAAAAGATAATAAATTTTAGAAGCAGCATATAACTACTCCCTTTCTGGACACTTTGAGATTAAGGAAACCTTTTACAGATTATCAGAAAAATATTATTGGAAAACAATGTATCAGGATATACAACAATATATCAAACAGTGTGACATTTTTCAGAAAAGAAGAAAAGAAAAAGAAGTTAAAATTTTGGAACCCATACCACCTATAACAGTCTTTAACTATATATATAGGGATTAATATTATTGAACCTCTATCTAGAATATTAAGAGAGAACTGTTACATCATTATAGCAGTAGATTATCTAACTAAGTGGCTAGAAGCTTAAGCTATAGCCCTTATAGATATCTTAACAATTACACCTTTTATATATGAATATATTATCTGTTGATATAGAATTCTATAGTAGCTGACTTCAGATTATAAGATAGAATTTATTAATAAATTAATCAGCACCCTTACTCAGCAGTTCCAAATCAAGCATATCATGACAACAGCATATTACTCTAAAGGAAATAGGTTAATAGAAAGAAATAATCAGATAATCAAAAACACAATTGCAAAACTTATATAAGACTATGTAGAAGATTGAGATCTTTATCTCCATAGTGCATTATTTGCCATGAGGATATATACTACCAAGACTATAGGACTCTCTCCATTCTAGCTCACTTATAGAAGAGAAGCCTGAGGACTGTTACAGTAAGTTCTGAGTAATACATCTGATAAACAAGATTTAATAGATTATAGAATCAATCAAGAGATCAAGTAGTTAATCCAGATCTAACTCAAGATCAAGGATTTCATAATTAAGGTATAAGAAAGATAAAAGAAGAATTATGATAAAGCACATAAGAAGGTTACACTCTTGTATATTAGCAATAAAGTTCTTCTATATCAAAATGTTGTCAAAGCCTCTTGGTTAGCAAAACTTGAACTATGTTAGGAAGAACCTTACCTCATTATAAATATTCACAAAACCACTTACAAGTTAAAGAAGCTTACTGGAGCCTTACTATCAAACTTAGTCTATTAGAACTACCTAAAGAAATATTATAAGCCTCAGAAACATTAGCAGTCTTAAAGTTCAGGATTGAACTTTCTTTAAGCAAACTGAGATGTGATTTTTAAAAATAGAAAAAGCCAAAATTTGTTGACTCCCACCCCTAAAACTAGGTACCTAAATTAGAATAGATCTAGAGATAGATGACATAATTATTAAGGAGATGAGATAATTAAGAGGTAATATAATTACTTAGGGGCTTATACTATATCAGGAAAAGGAGAAGATGATCAGAAGTTAAAATACCAAGGAGAAACATTATAAATATTACCCTTATCTAACTGTACAGTCTACTATCAGAAACCCATCCAATTACCAAAATGCCTCACTATATAAGACAATGCAAGGACCCTAGGACCCTATCTCCCTATATCCAACAGGAGTCACCAGACTCATCAGATAGTGACTCATCAGATATCCAGATTATAATCAGGAAGAAGATACACTGTACTAGAGAAGAAACTCAAGTCATTAAGGAGGAAGCTGCTTAAGGATCTAATAATAGCTGTGAGCAACCTAAAGGATGACAAACCAATCTAGAAGATCAGAAACTACCTCTAGGGGGTTTGACCTCTTAGTTATAATCAACCTGGCAATACAAAATGACCTTCTGATTGACTGAATACGAAATCTATGTTATCTGGCTATAACATACTAGAAGGGAGATACCTTCTTCAGGTATTGATGTATATAAACACAGTATAGTAATGGGAGTTTCATATGGGAAGAGTTGGCTAATAAGACAGGGTTCATAAGAAAGATAGTAAAATATTGAAGAAAGGTCTTAAACAATGGCCTTAAGTAATCAAATATTTTCCTCTTGAGAATATCTAACTTATTAATTCACTATTAGATACTCAAGTCCATTAGATGATTCTTAAAGTCACATTGACCTATGAGAGACCAGATGTGTGAGAAGAATTAGATTATAAGGATAACTAGTATAAGAAATAACCTTATATCTTTAACACTAATCATAAATACCTTAATCTATTTTATACTTAGTGGAATATTCCATTCAGATAGTCATCAAGATGACTCACAACTCCTGACTTACTTATTTTTATTATTATTGCTGTAGTTAGTGAATTTGTCTAATAGTTACTTTATATAAATAGCTCTACTCTTTACTTAGAGAATAAATTAGTTCAGATAGCTTGGAGCTAAAGAAACTCAAGGAAAGATAAAGAGAATAAGAGTCTAGAACTCTAGGTTTAATATAATACAGTTTTGGTTCTAAAAAGCTTCCCCTATCTACTACTATTATATACCTTCAAGTTGCTACTACAAAATACTTACAAAACTCTCTCATTGCTAAGCCATATATCTTAATCTACTTAGATATTTCTCTATATTTGTATCTTTTAATATTTGAGTATATTCTTTATTTGAGTCTAGTTCTTAGTCTCAGAGAGGTATCCATCACAATATATATACTAGATTTCTAATATATTGTAATGCAAAACCTCTTAGAGAGTAGTTTTAGTTCTGGAAGAAATGATTTGGACATCACAGCCTTTTTTCAGTTTCAGCTTACATTGGTTTCAAAGCCTCCCATCTATTCTGTTTCAGCTTGTATTAGTTTTAAAGCCTTCTATCTAGCTTCCATTTCAGCTTGCATTGGTTTTAAAGCCTTCTATCTACTCTGTTTCAGCTTGCATTACTTCCAAAGCCTTCTATCTAGCCTTGTTTCAGCTTCTGTTACTTTCAGTGCTTAGGTTTTTGAGTGCTTTGAAGCCTTCCTAGCTCCATTTCAGCTTGTATTACCTTCCTTTATCTCTTATCTAGTGGAAAACCTATATTTCACTTTATCTCTTAATATAATAATAAATATAGATATAAGGTAAGATAAGAGAGATAATAGTGCTGACCTAGAATAATATCTAAGTTGGTAGATCATTCTTAGATTATTATTATTATCAGACTATAAAATATCAAAATATTAAGATATTATATATTGTAGTAGATATCTCTCTAAGACTAAGAATTAATCTTAAATAAAATATAAGTAGACTGGAGTATAGAGAAATGTCTAACTAAAGTAAAGTATATGACTTAGTGATAAGAGGATTTTGAGAGTTATTGTTATAGTAACTTAAAGAATATATAATGGTGGTAGATAGGGGAAGCTTTTCAGAACTAAAGTTATACTTTATTAAACTTAGAGTCCCAGACTCTTATTCTCTATCTTTTCTTAAGTTTCTTTAGCTTTAAGCTATCTAAACTGATTTATTTTCTAAGTAAAGAGTAGAGGTATTTATATAAAATAATTGTTAAGCAGATTTACTAACTATATCAATAATGATAAAAATAAATAAGTCAAGAGTTATAAGTCATCCTAACAACTATCTAAATAGAATGTTCTACTAATTACAAAATAAATTAAGATATTTATAATTAGTATTAAGATATAAGATTATTTTTTATACTAGTTATTCTTATGATCTGATTCTTTCTACACATCTGATCTCCTATAGGTTAGCTAGATGTTAATGAATCTGAGTATCTGACAATAATTTAATAAGTCAGATATTTCCAAGAGAAAAATATTTGATTACTTGGAGCTATTGTGAAAGACCTTCCTCCAATATTTTACCATCTTTCTTATAAACTCTGTTCTATCTGCTAACTCTTTCCATATAAAACTTCTATTACTATACTGTATTTATATATACTAATATCTAAAGAAGATATCTCTCTTTTAGTAGATCATAGCCAGATGATATAAATCTTTTATTTGGTTAATCAAGAGGTTGTTTTGTATTACTAGGTCAATATTAACTAATAGATTAAACCTCTGAAGGTAATGCTTGATCTGCTAGACTAGTTTGTCATTCTTTAGGTTACAGCTATTAGCAAGTCCTTAAGCAGCTTAGTGTAATATTCCTCCTTGATAGCTTGAGTCTCTTCTCTGGTACAGTATACCTTCTTTCTAATTGTGATCTGGATATCTGATAAGTTACTATCTAATAGTTCTAGTAACTCCTGTCAGATATAGGAAGATGGGGTTCTAGTATCCTTTTTGCATTATCTTATATAGTGAGGCATTTTGGTAATTAGATAAGTTTCTAATAGTAGACTGTGTAGCTAAATAAAGATGATATTTATAATGTTTCTTACTTATATTTTAACTTCTGATCATCTTCTCCTTATCTTAATATAATATAAGCCTCTAAGTAATTATCTTAATTATCTCATTTCCTTAATAATTATATCATCTACTTCTAAATCTTATTCTAATTTAGATATTTGATTTCAGAAGTTAGAGTCAGAGGTAATTTCTGCATTATATTATGAATTTCATCATTCTATTTTTAGATATAATATCTCAGTCTACTTGAAGAAAGTTTAACTTTGAACTTTAAGACTATTAATATTTCTAAGGCTTATGATACTTCTTTAGATGATTCTAATAAACTGAGTTTAGTAGTAAAGCTCTAGTAAGCTTCTTTAACTTGTAAAAGGTCTTGTAAATATCTGCAATAAAGTAAGGTCCTTTCCAATGTAGTTCAAGTTTTGCTAACTAAGAAGCTTTAATGACATTTCAATATAGTAGAACTTTGTTGCTGATGTATAAGAATATAACCTCCTTATATGCTTCATTATAATTCTTCTTTTATCTTTTCTGTATCTTGATTATAAAATCCTTAGTCTTGAGTCAGATCTGAATTAACTGTTTGATCTCCTAATTGATTCTGTAATCTATTGAACCTTGCTTATTAGGTGTGTTACTTAGAACTTGCTATAATGATCCTTGGGCTTCTCTTCTATAAGTAAGCTAGAATATGGAGAGTTCTGTAGTCTTAGTTGTATATGTCCTTATGGCAAATAATGCACTATAGAGATAAAGATCTCAATCTCCTACATAGTCCTATATAAGTTTTATAATTGTATTCTTGATTATTTGATTATTCCTTTCTACCAGCCCATTCCCTTGAGGGTAGTATGCTGTTGTTATGATATACTTGATTTGAAACTGCTGAGTAAGTATGCTAATCAATTTATTAATAAATTCTATCCTCTAATCTAAAGTCAGCTGCTATAGAATTTGGTTAGATAATCTACTACCATAATGATGTAATGGTTTTCTCTTAATATTCTAAGCAGAGGTCCAATAATATTAATTTCTATATAGTCAAAGGCTTTTATAAGTAGTATAGGTTCTAAAGATTTGACTTTTTTTTCTTTTCTTCTTTTCTGATAAATATTGAACTGTTTAATGTATTATTATAGGTCCTGATATATTGTTTTCCAAAAATATTTTTTTGATAATCTGTGAAAGGTTTCTTTAATCCTAAAGTGTTCAGAAAGATAGTTATATGCTGCTTCCAAAATCTATTATCTTTTGATTTCTAGTACTACTAAGAGGAATGATCCTTTCTTACTATGTTGATAGAGTAATCTGTTATTGATAAAGTAGTTTGTTGCTATTTTTCTGATTTCCATTTTAACTATTTTCAAAGTTGATACTAGGATTACTAGAGTATCTAGATACTCTAAAAGTACTATATAGAGTTCTCTATTTATTACTTAGTAATCTTTGTATTTTTGTGGGGTTTGAATTGTCTTATCTAGGTTTGTCTAAAGTCATAAGTCTGTGAGAGTATATCTACTAGTTGTTATTTTTCTTTTTTATAAACTAAGTTAAAATTATACTCATGCAAGATCATCATCCATCTGGTAAATATTTTAGTTAGGTTTGGTTAATTCTTAAGTCAAAGGAAAGCTGAGTGATTAGTAATAAGGATGAATCTTTTTTTAATGAGGAAATACTTGAAATATTTGATTGCTCAAACAATTGCTAAACATTCTAACTGAGTTGTGCTATAATTTGATTCTGTATTTCTTATACCTCTGCTTGCATAAGCAATTACATGTTGTCTATCATCATGTTTTTATTATAATATATATAGCTTCTAATCTAAATTTAAATATATCAGTGTATAGGATAAATTGTTTATTAAAATCTGGCCAGATGAGAACTTGTGTAGTAGTCATCCTCTTAATAAGTTTTAAAAAAGATTTGTTCTATGCTGATCTCTAATTGAAGGCTTGGTTCTTCCTCATTAGATTATATAAGAGTGCTGCCAGTTGTGAGAATAATGAGATGAATCTTTAGTAGAATTCTACAAATCCTAGAAAGACTTTGACTTCTGATTATAATATTAGTTGAGGAAACTTCTGCATTACTGCAACCTTATCAGAATCTAGATATATAACATTCCTATCCAGGATAAATCCAAGATACTTGATTTATCTTCTACAGGTATAACACTTCTTTAGCTTGATGTGGAAGTTGTTGATTCTAAGTCTTTATAGTATAATAATCAGTAGGCAGTTATGCTCTTCAAAGATTCTGCATATACTGTAATGTTATCAATATAGATAATGACTTTATATCCAATCAGGTCTTGAAAAATCTCATTCATTGCTCCTTAGAAGGTGGCTGGTGCATTATATAATCTAAATGATATCTTGAAAAATTTGTAGTATCTAAAAGAATTAACAAAGGCTAATCTAATGATGGCATGGGATGTCATTCCAATCTGATAGTATCCAGAGTATAAATCTAAGGCTGTGAAGTATGTTGTTTGTCCTACTTGATCAAAAAGGGTATCTGCTCTTGGGATTGGATAAGTATCAGTAAATGTAATAGTATTGAGTTTACAATAATCTATACATATCTATTTGACTTTAATCTGTTCTCCATTTGGTCCTATATCCTTCTTTGGAACCAGGATAATGAACCAGGATAACTGAGAAGGCCTAGGGGCTATATGACTTTCTGATGATATTTCCTTTAAGAAGATTCTCAATTTTCTCTTTAACTCATTTTTCGTAAGCTGGTGGAATTCTGTATGATACTTGCTTGATTGGCCTCTGATCACCTGTGTCAATGTCATGCTTGAATACTGCATATGCTAGTAGGTCTGATAGTTTTAGTGCAATGAGATCTTTGTAATCACTCATAATCTTGTATATTGTAGCTACTTAATTTAATAAGAGATTCTTATCCACAATGTATTCTAGTGCTTTTTCTTATACTACAGTTACTGATGCTTGTCTATTGGTTAATCCAAGTGCTTCTTATCCTCTTTGAGTCATAGGAAGTTGATCTACTTCTCTCATTAGTTGGGTAAGATTTAGTGTGATCACCAGGTTGGCTACTCTATCTTCTTTTCTGAGTTAGATAGGCTTAAAATCCAGATTGGTGATGATTAGAAGAATTGGTCCAAGATAGTCTAAATCAATCAGCTTGCCTCTCAACTCTAATTCAATGATGGCAAGACTGCTCTGGATATATAATACTCCATGATATTCTCTTAGTATAGTGATAGCTACTTCTGTAGTAATGATATTCTCAGTGAGAGTAAGATATCTATCATAGTGGATAGATTATAGCCTGCTGCTTCTAATGTTTGTTATCTGGGGATAGATGTATCAGAAAGGTATCTATGTACCAATGTATCTGGTTCCTGAATTGTATTGATGGTGAGTACTTTATCAAAACTGTTATTCTCTTCAAGTTCTTTTTCATCTATCAGGTTAATTATAGATTCATCATCTGTTAAGGCTTCATCTTTCTCAAAGTATATCCCTGAATCCTTACTATATGAATTCCAGAAGCTTCTCTACACAGGAGCAGTGAATTCATTGATTTCATCTTTTTTGTATTGTTTTAGTAATATATTATGTATAGTCTGCTATTCTGTGATCTTTTCTGACTCCTGTTCCTAGTTAAATTTTTCTTTTTCTTCATTGGTGAAATGTTTTCTGAAGTAATTTACTTACTTCCAAGGAAATAGATTAGTTTCATTAACAATATCTTTTAGTAGAATGCTGTTCTCCGTTTTAAGGGAGCTTGGTTCTATCTCTTCAAGTTCCTAGTCTTCTCCTTTATAACTTAAATTTCTTTTATCTAAGTTGTATCTATTACTGTTATCTTAGATACAGTTGGTCTATTCTTGTTTATCATTAGTAAAGTCATCTAGAGTAGTTGGAACTATTTGTAGTTTTTCTTTAAAGATTTCCTCTTCTTCCTCAATCCTTTCTTACCAAGTGTAGTACTTCTTGTAATTATAGTAATCATAATAGAACCTTATATACTTGATGGTTTTCTAGAAGAGATGGGGTAGGACTTCATCTTAGTAACAATTCTTATAATAGTTCTAATATTGATCCAGACATTATAGTAATCCTTGAGATAGAGCTTTTTCTCTTTTAGACTTTATTGTATATTTAGATAAAGATATCTAAAAGGTTTCTGTACATCCTTGAAGTATATGTTCAGATTACCTTTGCTAAAGGCTGTAAGGTAAGGTCAAAGCATATCTTCTAGTACTGCATTAGCAAATGAATGAGGGTTTTTTCCTAAGTAGGGACTTTCTGGGAAGTCAGGTACTTCTTGCTGAATTCTCTCTGGTTCTTTCTTCTTCTTGTAGTTGATAGGTGGGAGGTAGTTCTTAAGGTGTTTCCAATTTCTAGCCTTTAGGTAGATATATAGCTATACATCATTTCTATATAATAGATTCTTGTTTTACAGAAGGGGCAGCAGGTGCTTCTCATGTTATAGCTATGTAGTTCAAGCCTCTCTTATTCTGTTAACTTGTAGTAAGTCTCTCTGGGTTTCTCTGTAATTTCTATCTAATTGATAAACACTGGTAATATCTTCTTATTATCTTTATTATCATCACTTTCTTTCTCTTGATCTTGTACTTGTTGAGGATCTATGATGGTTGCCTTCTTGGAGATCTTGATGGGGACTCTAAAGAAATTTCCTCTCTAGTTGAAGTCTATTCTTCCTTCAGAGATATTGATCTTGACCTTAGCAATCTGTATCCAGTAAATTCCTAGAATTATATTATAGTTTGATACATTTAATATCAGCATATTGATAGGTATGGTTTGGTGTTCAAAGGTTACTGGTACTTGTAGGACTTTTCTAAGGAGGGTTACTATAACTCTATCTACTACCATCAGAGTGATGTTGGCTAGTTTAGTGATATATCATCCAAGATGATTGATGATGGATTTAGTAATAATGCTGACTGATACTTCTATGTCTACTATGACTTTAGCATCTTGTTATTCTATTTAATACTTAATAGTAGCTGATGTAGATCTGTTTGCATTGACTGTGTTAGCTTCTTAATCCTGGAAGGTTACAGTAGGTTTAGTTCCTCAAATCTTGGTAAGTATTTGATTTTTGGCAGCTAGGGAGATCTTGATCAGATCTTTTAACTTGACTGGTACTCTGAGATCTATGATGTCTGCTATAGAGTTAAATCTTTCATAATTTACAAGTCTCTTTCTCCTGAGCTTCTTGCTAGGTTTTTCCTTATCTATTTATATATCTGCTTCAGAAGTGAATTCCTGTTAAGAGTAGGTAGCTATGTCAAACTTTGCTTCTCATTTTTGATCAGTAGGTTGGTGATTATATCTGGCTAGAATATCTACTACTAGTTGTATCTGTTTGAGCTATCTTTATAGCAGTACTATCTGATTTCTTATATTGTAGTAAATATCTTTCTGAGACTAAGAACTAGACTTAAATAAAGAATATACTTAAATATCAGTAAATACAATATAGGGGAATATTTAAGTAGATTAGAGTATATAGGCTTAGTAATAAGAGAGTTTTGATAAGTGTTTGCAGTAGTAACTTGAAGGTGTATAATAGTGGTAGATGGGGGAAGCTTTTCAGAACTAAAGTTATACTTTATTAAACCTAGAGTCCTAAACTCTTATTCTCTTTATCGTTCTTTGAGTTTCTTTAGCTCTAAGCTATCTGAACTGATTTATTCTCCAAGCAAAGAGTAGGGTATTTATACAAAATAACTGTTAGACAAATTCACTAACTATATTAATAATAATAAATATAAATAAGTCAGGAGTTGTAAGTTATCCTAACAACTATATATCTGAATAGAATATTCTACTAAGTACAAAATAGATTAAGGTATTTATGATTGGTGTTAAGATATAAGGTTATTTTCTATATTAGTTATCCTCATAATTTGAATCTTCTTATATATTCAATCTCTCATAGGTCAATGTAACTTTGAGGATCATCTAATAGACTTGGGCATCTGATAGTGAATTAATAAGTCAGATGTTCCTAGGAGGAAAATGTTTGATTACTTGGAGCCATTGTTTAAACATATAAAAGATCTTCCTCTAATGTTTTACTATCTTTCTTGTAAACCCTGTCTTATCAGCCAACTCTTCCCATATGAAACTCCTATCACTGTACTGTGTTTATATATACCAATACCTAAAGAAGGCATCTCCCTTTTGGTAGGTTATGGCCAGATGACATTGATCTTATATTTAATCAATCAGGAGGTTGTTTTATATTGCTATTTTGATGATAACTAAAGGATCAAACCCTTGAAGGTAGTTCTTGATCTTCTGGACTGGTTTGTTATCCTTTAGGTCACTTATAGCTATTATGAGGTCCTTGAGTAGCTTTGTATAGTATTCCTCCTTGATAGCTTGGGTCTGTTCTCTAGTATAATATTTTTTTTCTTTTTAATTGTGATTTAGACATCTAATGAGTCACTATCTGATAGGTCTAGTGACTCCTGTTAGATATAGAGAGATAGGTCCTGGGGTCCTTCTTATATTGTCTTATAGTGAGGCATTTTAGTAATTAGATGAGTTTCTGATAGTAGACTGTACAGTGAATAAAGATGATATTTATAATGTTTCTCCTTTGTATTTCAACTTCTGATTATCTTCTCCTTATCTTGATGTAGTATAAGCCTCTAAGTAATTGTTTCACCCCTTAATCATCTTATTTTCTTAATAATTATGTTATCTACTTCTAGATCTATCCTGATTTGGATATCTGATTTTAAGGGTAGGAGTCAGAGGTAATTTCTTCTTTGTATTATAAATTGACTATTCTATTTTTAGGCACTACAATATAAATGCCTCCTCAATTTTTTATTTAATAAATTTTAGTCTTAGTTTCAGTTTCAATTTAATAATTTTTATATAAGAAACTAATATATTGAACTCCTACAAATCTCTATAAGAGCTGAAACCTTAAGAGACTTGTATAATACAGATAGTTATAGACTTATTAAATTGATGTTCTATACTACTTCTGTAATCTTTTGACAACTGAGTTCAATAGCAGTGCATACTCAAGATCTCTTTAAGAGCTAAAGATCTCATTATAGTGGAGAATACAATCATCAACTATACAATGACCCATTATAACTATATATTGTGACGGACTAAAATATATTAACGGCGAAATACTCAGAATTGAGCAAGTGCAGAAAATATGTTTTAGGGGTCTTAGCGGTTTATGCGGTAGCATCTTAAGAAGGGTGTCGATGTAGGTGTTAACTAGCAAGAATTAAATGCGATCGATTGAATGAAGTGTATCTGTTAGAATCTCAAAACTATCCAATTGCTTACTCCTTGAGTAAGGCTTCAGTATCCCTTGGGTTATCTGTTTTTAAGCTTTCTTAGCTTGTTGTAGTCCGAATTTTATTGATAATTGCGAGCAGGGTATTTATAAGAAATTACAAGGTGCTATACGGGCAGCTACCCAGGTTACTGCTTGAATTTCTGATTGGCTCAGCTAAATATAAGGTACAAATTGATTAGCTAATGATATATCAGATTATAACGTAATTGGGCAACGAAATAATATATCAGATCGAAATACTATTTTAGGTTATAGCGTGATTGCGGATCTCAACAACGCTAAAGGTCTCAACAACGCTAAAGGTCTCAACATTGTTGAGAGTCACATGACTTGATCTCACATGATTAAATTGTATGTCGTCACAAAATGTTCCATCACAATATACAAGTAACTCAAGAAGATACTATTAACATAGTAGAATTTGCTAGAAGAAATATTGGCATCTATTGATTAAACAACATCATAGGACAATTTAGAAGCCATTACTAAATTGAATATACTTTACAACTTAGATAAGAGAACCTTCAAGAACTAATTGAATAAGAATCTGCAAAATACTTAGGCCTAACAACCTAGGAAAGATGTATAGCTAAAAGGATCTTTAATATATTTCAACACTAGCTCTTGGTATTGAAACATCTTAACAACCTAATACCTTGCTAATGGAAAAACTTATGATACATAGAAGAAGAAATATTATTATAATATCTCTTAGAGAAATATTTAGTAGATAATAATCACTTAGAAGTAGAAATTGATATTTCCATATTAGGATTGAATACAAAAGATAACATAAGTATAAGCACCACTAACATAGGTATTGCTGAATTTATAAACACTACTGATATAGATATTATCAAATTCATAGGTACTGCTAATATAGATATTGTCAAATTTATAAGCACTGCTAACAACATAATCAATACTTATATTGAAGATAATGAAAACTTATTCAATAATGATTGGAACTTCTAAATCAATTACAATAGTATAATCAATAATATTCTAAGTGATAACCTAGGCAGCTACAAGTATAGCACCTTGAGAATTTTGTATAAATATTTCTTAATTCTTTATTCAATAAACTTCAGTTCAATAGCAGTATATACTCAAGATCTCTTTGAGAGCTAAAGATCTCACTTCCTTTCTATATATATCAAAAGTGTTAAAGACTATAAGTCTGAAATCATAATTAATAATCTTATAAAGAAATAAAGTACTTTCAATATCTTAGAAACCTTGTGATATACTCAGAGATTCCTAAGTCTAATATAGATTAATATTATCAGATACTTTCTCATAGGCAGTTCTAGAGTAACCCCCTTACAGAAAAGATAACAATTTCAACTATCTTTATTTAAGCAAAATTATTAAGCTATTTATATAAAATAATAACAGAATAGCAGAATAAATAACCAAGCATACAAGAGTGAATATTATTATAGAAATAAAAAAAAATAAAAAAGAGTAGAGAATTTGAGCTCAAATACCTGAAAATATAGAAGTTAGAATAGAAAACAATTTTATAGAGCTATGCAATTATATAATAATCTAAGAGGTTATAATTTAAAGAGTTATAATATTTATACATTACTAATATATATAGCATGTAATACCAAAGCTTGATGAAGCCATATGTTCAATGAAAGACTGAAGTTTATAAATTTATTATCACAATAGTTATATTTCTAATAATTAAAAATAATATTTTAAATAAATATTTTAAATAATATTAATTATAAATAAATATTAAAATATTAAGTTATTAAAAATATTAAGTTAATAATAATTATTTTAGTAATATGAAATTTATATAGTTGATCGTATAAAGCTGTAATTTTGATATTATAAAATTTATATAATTAGATACTATAAAAATATACAGGTATTGTAAAAATATATACTAAAGTCATGTGATTGATCATGTGATTATCGGACAAAATTTGATGGAACATAATAAAAGTCGCTCTTTTAAAAAAATATTTATTGAAATCTGACTCTGTTATGTTATAAACAAAGAATATACTAATAGAGTCAGATTTTTTAAAAAAAATTTTTTTTGTTAAGTTCTATACTTTCAAAATTTATATAGGTTTATTTATAAGTTGGTCATACTGTATAACC
>RBNK01000002.1:0-96466 GCA_003990785.1 Endogone sp. FLAS-F59071 | reverse complement strand
TAGCTGTAGCTTAATGGTAAAGCGAATGACTGTTAATCATTTAACAGAGGTTCGATTCCTCTCAGTTACTTAATCCACCCAAGAATGAGCTCATTGAGATAAATCCAGTCCCGGCGGCGCGGTATAAATTAGAAAAACAATTAATAGCCTCCCCGGTGGTTGGGTTTTATTCTTTAATAAAAAGGCGGAGCGCAGCCTGTAGCAAATTATAAGTAGATAGTGTAGGTCAAATTAGTTTTAATTTCGGACCACTCTGACCAGAGTTATTTTCTGGTATTTTAACATATCAAATCTATCTACCTATCAAATCTATCTATCAAACATAATAACACTCTTTCACTTAGAATAGCTACTTTCAATATATTAACTAAGAATTCAACATAAATAACTCAACATTTAACAGTTAATCTAGATACACCAGAAATCCCCCTAAAAACCTTAAACTTGTAAACACTTCACTCAAACAAATCAAATATAAGAAAGGAGTAAAGGCGGAATTCGTTTAAATAAAAGCCGTAGCCAACCCAATATGGTAACCAATCCGCGGGAACAACCTTAAACAAGGTATTATCTTAAATTCGGATGAATAATCCTATTAGCCGACAAGTATATAAAATTAATTATGAAAGAAATGTTCAAATTCATTAATTACAACTTAAGAACTGTTGTAATGTCCATGCTCCAAGGTGCAGGTGGAGAAGTTGGAAGATACTATGCACTAAATATTGACTCTCTTTATTCAAGTCTTTTTAATTTATTCGAAGTATCTGAACTTAAAAATGTTAATGGTAAGGTTCTTGAGAAAATGGATAAGGCAATTAAAGAGAAAATGCCTACTAACATGACATGGGAACAATTTACAGGCCTTATTAAAATTGTGTATAAAATGGCTTGGAATATGCCTAAAAAAGCTTTAATTATTGCGCTCTTAGTTGAACTTTATTCTCACCGTGATATTAGAGATGGGGAACATAATTATATTTCTCCCCTTCGGGGGCGCGAAGCGAAGGAGACTGTTTACCCTATGCCTATTATCACTAGCACCCCAAATCCTATTCCTGTAACTTCACATGAAAACTCAGCGTCTAACTCACAATTTAATGATATCCTTAATGCTATGAAAGGTATTGATACTAAAATTGATACTAATATGAAAGAGATTAAATCAGAAGTAACGAATATTAAATCTGAAGTAACGGAGCTTAAATCAAGAGTTAATAATATGGAGCAAAATGGAGTTAGAACTAACAATTCATCTCCGCTCCGCGGGCCCGAAGGGACGGGTAATTTTTTAACTGATCTTTTATCATCTTTATTTACACCTATTATTCAATCTTCTATTGAACCTATTATTAAACCGATTAAGGATAATGTTGCTCAATTAAATAGTTTAGCAGGTATTAACACTTCACCTGTGGGGGAAAATAAAGGGCCTAACAAGGTATCACATAATCCTAATAATACTCCTACAGATGTGAATGAAAAACTAATTGAGTTAATTTACGCGAAATTTGAAAGTATGGAATCAAATATCTCTAATATTAACTTAGATATCTCTAAAAATAACGCCGATATGAACTTTAAGTTTGAAAGTATGGAATCAGAATTGAACTCTATTAAATCCGGAGCACGAAACCCGGAGCCTACAATTTTAAATCGAACTGATGAATTATTTAAACAAGCTGAAGAATTACATAACCAAGCTGAAGAGGCTCGAGCGGCCGGTGATATAGAATTAGCCCAGAAGTTATATAATAAATCAACACAACTCCGGGAGGCTGGGCATTTAGGACTTAGTGGGAATAAAAGTGCTCCGTCTGAGTTTGTATCAGAATATATCCAACAAATCGAAGATGGTGGTGGAATCTTAAAACATATTGCAAATGGTAAACAGTTACAGTATACTGTTGCGCTAACCGAAAGCATTCCTCTATTGGGACTTGTTAAAGCTGTATGGAATCGATTAGTTAAAGACCCTTTAGTCGAGAAAGAGTTAAATAAAACTGGGACGCTTGCGGTGACATTTAATGTACAACTTGAGAATCAGTGGGCAGCATTAGGTTTTAGTATGAAGGTCACAAAAGAAACTACTAGAGAAGAGTGGATTGCCCACTGGGTTGAAGGTATCCAGAATCTAAACAACTCGGGATATGTGGCAGATGAAGCGATTGAAGTTGATATTAAGTTAACACCTATTAAAGATCTTAAAGCAGGTCACAAGATCTCACGTTTAACCCAGCAACCTCAGTTAACAGAAGAACAGGAGCTTTAGATTTGGAAACTGTCACGTTAACTGAGGGAAAAGATGCAGGTAAGTTATTAGTTTACGCGGGTGGTCTAAGATTAAATAGTGAAGACGGGGAGGTTAAAGAGAAATTCTTTTATTTAACAGATTATCCTATTTATACAAATGACCCCTGGGAAGCTTCACACCAACTCTTACTAGATTTGTGTAAGGAAACTGCAACAGCCAATGGGTTTACTATTTATGTTCATAATTTAGGGGGCTTTGATGGAATTTATCTGTTAAAACCTATCGTTGAGTTATTAGGGCCCGTTGGCGTACTTATGGATAAGTCTAAAGATATTATTTCATTAACCCTACCTGAGAATATCGTGTTGAAGGATTCTCTAAGAATTTTTCCTGCCAGTCTTGAGAGTCTTTCTAAGATGTTTGATGTGCCAATCCCTAAAGGGGAATTAGAATATTTAAGTAGAGATCTAATTTCCCTGCTAGATGTTATGAACTCTGCAGCAGAGATGCTATTTAGAGATTATAAAGTTGATTTGACTACAGCTTACAGTGCCGCTTCTTTAGCTATGAAAATTTATCGTACTAGTTTTATTCCAGAAGATATTCCAACATTACCAAAATATCGCCCCCTTTGGGGGAGAAAATTATCAGAAGTGGCTATAGAGGTGGTGCTACACAAGTGTTTAAGCTTGAGGGATCGGATTTACATTATTATGATATTAATTCACTATACCCATATGCTATGAAGAGATTGATGCCACACCATTATTTAGGAAAATTACAGGGATATGAGATTAATTTAGATACATTCTTTGGGTTTCTAGATGTGGTTGTGAGTGGGGTGTCAGTTCCTATCCCTGTACTGCAACACCAATCTTCGATTAAAAGCCATCTATCTTATCCAAAAGGTGTGTTCAGAGGTATTTACTTCGCCGAAGAGTTAAAACAAATGAGAGATTACGGTTATGATATCAGAATTATGGGTGGATACGCTTTCTCCTCCGCTAAATTGTTTGATGCATATGTGGATCACTTTTATGCTAAGAAATTAGTGTTAGACACTGAAACACAGGCGCTGGATCATCAAATTAAAGAGCTTGAGAAATTGCCTGAAACACTTGAATTGGTTAAAGAGATTAAGGCTTTAAAATCTAGAATGAATAGTAAATTAGGTGAAAGATTCTTAGTAAAACTATTTCTTAATGGATTGTATGGATACTTTGGGCGACGATCAGAGAATTTAGAAACTAAATTAATTACTAATGATGATTTATTAACTCTTGAGGAAAAATATAGAGTGTTAGAAAGTACTCCGCTTCGCGGGCCCTCCGGGGCCAGTGGATAAATATAATTTAGTAGTTTACGATCCTTCAGAAGGTAATAAGAAAGGTCGCCCTGCGTTAGTCAATGTGGCAATTGCCGCTGCTACAACTGCAGAATCTAGAATGATTATTAATCCTTATAAAGTAAACCCTGATAACCCTTGTTACTATTCAGATACTGACTCTGTATTTTTAGCTAAACCTTTAGAAGCTAAACATATTGGAACTGACCTCGGTTTAATGAAAGATGAATTGAAGGGTAATATTATTCAAGAAGCATTATTTGTAGCACCAAAATGTTATGGTTATAAAACCTCGACTGGAAAAGAAGTGGTAGTAATTGCCGGTTTCAAAAGAGGAGATATTACATGGGGGCAGTTTAAATCAGTAGCAGCAGGTGGAAGTGTATCAACGACTAGAGATATGCTTAGAAGAGAATTCAAGGGTGGATATATGAGAAGTGTTACTCAGACTAAAGTATTAACAAAACATGACGTAAATATATAATGGGTAATAAAGTCGCCGAAGATGTCAAAATTTAACCTTTTTATTTGGGTAGAAAAAGTGTTGTCGAAAACATGAGGATAATACAACGGGAATTAATATGCTGAATTAGTTAGAAATCTCTAGTAAATTGATGATGTAAATTTAGTTAGTAGATAGCCAAGTCGGGGTACATGCACCTCCGGGTATGGGTACGCATAATGCATGCTCTTTAGTTATCCTAGAGTTGTAAGTGCGGGTACAAGGAGGGACAGTGCATGCACTTTTCGGTTACGTCTTGTGCTGGTTACAAGTGCAAGCATTTTTCCGCACATCGCGTGCTCTTTAGTTATAGTTTTGTTAAAACGTCTAACTAGAGCCCCTCCCCCTCCTTAAAGCTATAATCGCCTAATATTTGCGTACAGGTCTAACAACCTTAAACGTTTAAAAAACTCCAACCCAATATGGTAACCAATCCGCGGGATTAACCTTCTTCACAGATCAATGCCAACGATATTCTATATAACTAAATTCTCTCGTATTCAGTCCCTCAAGCTGATGTATCACTTTAAACTGGGGAAGCCGTGAGCCAACCCGACCAGGGTGAGATTTAGTTTAAATAGAAGTGGAAGGTCCTTTCCTTAAGTGATGCTCCTATGGTTGACTACGTAGGTTCCAGAAGTTACGGATCTACCTTTCTCTGAGTAATTTAGACGGTTTTAAGACTTAGGATATACTCGCTCCAATTTTTAGCTTATTTTCTGCTTTCTGTTTTCTACTGAGGGTAGTTCGATCGTGCCAAGGAACCCAACATGAGGCCCCGAATGAATTAAGGGCAATAGATAAGTGTGTTGCCCCCAATACCTCCCCCCCACACTTTGGAGAGCGTATATCTTTCTAAGTTACTTTATCTAATTAACTTTATCTCTCACATTCAGTCCCTCAAGCTGATGTCATCTTTACTGATTAATTTCGGATTAACGAGTGGACTAGGGACATCTTTTTCTTATCTCCCCTATCCTCTCTTCTACTAATAAAAAAGGTTTCACAAATCGACTTCCTTAAAGTCGGACTGATAATGATATGTTAAGATGTTCCCTATTCGTTAAGTGATGACTGATTTCCCTCTTGACGACACTCAGTCTTTTTCTTGTTACCTCATTCGGTCCCCCGAATTAAACCGGGTGAATCGTTTGGAGCGTCTTTCTCCTCTTCGAGTGTTTAAAGAGGAATCCTTTACTCCTTGTTCCAAATTAAAACGAGCTATGCGGTTTTTTCCGGTAAGTTGAGGAAGAGAAGTTTCTTTTTTTTTATCCATTTTTTTCCTTTGAGACTCAATATTGTGTCCCCAGTACCTCTTAGGCTTCTTGGATTGGTTCTCTATAACTAGCACTCTAAGTAAGTTCATACGGGAAACTTATGGACCCTTTCTGTGTGTAAAGGAGCTCCGATCTCCAATTCTTATTTGAGTATTTTCACAATTTTAAACAACCTATGAATACACCCGCCTAGGAAACGGGGAATCATCCGGTTGAAATCCGGTGGTGGCTATATGCACTGAGGCCTGCTCAAGAGACCTTATTAGGTGACATTTCCGGTTGGTGACAACGAAGGAGAGGTGCAGATATGTAATTGCTCTTGGAAATACCATAACGATTAAGCAGCAAATATACTTCCCAACGACCTCACGCCACAGAAAGAGACAAAGTCTAGCCCCACTCTCACTGCTACATTAAGCGTATGATTGGAATAGCTCTAATCTAATAGTTCAATATGACGAACGGGATAATTACTAGGATATCATTAATGTATAGCTGCCCAGACCGAACTTAGTTTTTATTCAAAGAAAATATGCCTGCTCCATTGTGGTGTTCACGATGTCAGCGGTGAAGAGCCAAGATAGTGAAACGTATAGGACTTTAGAGATTTTGCCTCTATTGATTTGTGTAGAGACTAGTAGGAAACTGGGTTGACAGTACGTTAAGAGGTATTCTTTTAAGAGTCCTGGAGAGATACTGAATCCGAAATTCTGTACTGCCTGACTCATTCTTCCTGAAGGGGGACTTACGGAAGAGCTAATGAGCCGAAGAGTATTTTTTTTAGGGGAGAATCAAAATGTTAGAAATCTTAAAACGGTTTCTTATCGGAAAGTCCGCCATCGCTCGAATTAATTCTCCTCCTGACCCAAGATTCTTTGAACGAGACCAAAAGGCCGAAGCTCTGAGACTCCCTTCAATTAGAGACATGCTAATTAAATACTGTGGTTTTGTAGATGCTCTGTTGAAGTTTGGGGTATTCGTTAAAGAGAAAGAGATCGAATTTGCGCCAATTAAAAATAAGATGAACAGGTATATCAAGAAACAGGTCAAACGACTGAAAAAACTAGCGGCCTCAGGTCAACATAGAGCTTTTTGGCGTCTATGGTTAAGAATCGTCGCGAGATCCGTATCCTTTGGTTACTTGGCTCTTCATAAAGTTATTCCGGATTGGTACAAAGACATGTCTTTCGACAGTGTTAAGAAAATTTTGGGGGAGTTCAAAGTAATCAGACGCCATCTGGCCCATAGCTACGTCGTAAGAGAAAAGGAAATTCCGAAACCAAATGGGAAAATCCGTACTCTCTCCATTCCGAAGAAATCTTGGCGCCTATACCTATATCTTGTAAATTTAGGGCTCCATTTGTTTCTAAACCCTCTTTTAAGCGATCGCCAATTCGGGCATAGAGCAGGAATGGGAGTGATGAAGTGCTGGGATCGAATTCTAAGAGAATACCAAGATTGGACCTATATTTATGAGTTTGACTTTAAAGCCTTTCATCCCTCGATTTCTTTCAGTCTTATCGAGAAAGCTCTTTTATTTTATAATGTTCCTCCAGAAGTTGTGGCTTGGCTGATAAAAATTAACAACCCGAAAGTGAAACCTGCTTCGGGAGGTAAGGCCGTTAGAAGAGGGATTGGTGTTCCTCAAGGGGTGGCGACCTCGGCAATCATTGGTATGCTGGTCCTAGAGTATCTAAAAATTTATAACATCAAGGACGCGACCTACATTGGATTCGCCGATGATGGAATCGTTGGAGGTAGAGATCCGCTCCTCGCCGAGAGATTAAAAAACAAACTACCGGCAGGGTCGGGAATTGAAATCAACGAGGACAAAAGCGGCTGGGTTATGGAAGATGGTATCTGGAAGAAACCACTGAAATTCTTAGGAGCTACCTTTGACGGAGGATCAGAAGTTTTTAATTCAAAATCCCGTTCTGGGAATGATTACATCTTCGAATTAGGTGGGCCCGACGGTCTTTCAACTGCTCCTGAGCTATCTAATCCCTTCGGAGTAGTAATTCCGGAAGGAAAGGGAAGACTTGGGACGGCTAAGTGGTGGGACGAAAGATTCCTGAAATACGCTTTATTTCACAACTTCGACCCCGAAAGCGTTCCTGACAATGTGTCTCCCATGACCTGGAAAGACGCGTTAAAGTTAGATAACGGAATGAACGTTCTAATGGGTACAGTTTGGTGCGGGAAAAGCCCTCCACCGGATCTCGAACTTAAATATACTGATGATTCTTTAGTAGGAAGAATGAAAGTAGAGGAAATGGAGAGAAATGTTAGAAGATCGGATTTAACGCTAAGAAACGCTAGTACTCAAGCATTCTTGGCTCTATTGAAATCTGAAAAGAAATAGATTTAGAGCTAAGTCTTCTTAGATCTCAAGGAACGTCTGCCCAAGAGGGGAGGGCCATGATATACTCGGTGCAGTTGCGTCTCGTATATTTTTTGGCCCTCCTCTTTGAAGCGGGTTTTGATGTCTTCAGTGCTTCATCTTTTTTAATTGGTGGCAGACGGTTCATTCCTTAACCATACTTGGCTTTGAGTTTAGGAGATTTTCTTTACTTCGCAGTCAATCGTAGTCTATTTAGTGGAGCGACTGCTATCTCAAATTTTTACAAAATTTTCGGCATTCACTCAAATAGCCTACTGCACTGTGGAACCTATTCTCGATTAAGGTGACCCAAAGCCAAGCACCCGAATATATTTCCTGACTTAAGATCTTTGATGGTAATGCTCACGACTATTAGAGGAATAGAGTGTGGTTTAACCAGCGACTCCTTTCAGATTACCGCTATTTATGATAATGGGTTGTTATAGTAATTTAAGTTATATCTGAGGTGATTATTTAACTCCTCTATTTACGTTAATAATTAGGTTCGGGATACAGCACTTACTATGATTTATCCCAAGCAACTACTCGAATAATTTCTGGTAAAGATTAATTTTTTGTTTTTCTTTTCCAACTTTAAAATTTTTTTTGAAATTTTTAATATAAGTAAAGGATGAGAAATCCGAAATTTTAATGATTTGAGTCACGAGCTGACCTTAAAAGCTCTATATTTTAAGTTGAGATTCTAATACAGATTTCACGCGATTTTTTTGTTTTGTTGTTTTTCTTTTTTGTTTTAAGGAGGCTTTCTTTAGGATGTAAATTTCTTTTTTTTATTTTTTAAAAAGGGTGAGATTTAGTTTAAATAGAAGTGGAAGGTCCTTTCCTTAAGTGATGCTCCTATGGTTGACTACGTAGGTTCCAGAAGTTACGGATCTACCTTTCTCTGAGTAATTTAGACGGTTTTAAGACTTAGGATATACTCGCTCCAATTTTTAGCTTATTTTCTGCTTTCTGTTTTCTACTGAGGGTAGTTCGATCGTGCCAAGGAACCCAACATGAGGCCCCGAATGAATTAAGGGCAATAGATAAGTGTGTTGCCCCCAATACCTCCCCCCCACACTTTGGAGAGCGTATATCTTTCTAAGTTACTTTATCTAATTAACTTTATCTCTCACATTCAGTCCCTCAAGCTGATGTCATCTTTACTGATTAATTTCGGATTAACGAGTGGACTAGGGACATCTTTTTCTTATCTCCCCTATCCTCTCTTCTACTAATAAAAAAGGTTTCACAAATCGACTTCCTTAAAGTCGGACTGATAATGATATGTTAAGATGTTCCCTATTCGTTAAGTGATGACTGATTTCCCTCTTGACGACACTCAGTCTTTTTCTTGTTACCTCATTCGGTCCCCCGAATTAAACCGGGTGAATCGTTTGGAGCGTCTTTCTCCTCTTCGAGTGTTTAAAGAGGAATCCTTTACTCCTTGTTCCAAATTAAAACGAGCTATGCGGTTTTTTCCGGTAAGTTGAGGAAGAGAAGTTTCTTTTTTTTTATCCATTTTTTTCCTTTGAGACTCAATATTGTGTCCCCAGTACCTCTTAGGCTTCTTGGATTGGTTCTCTATAACTAGCACTCTAAGTAAGTTCATACGGGAAACTTATGGACCCTTTCTGTGTGTAAAGGAGCTCCGATCTCCAATTCTTATTTGAGTATTTTCACAATTTTAAACAACCTATGAATACACCCGCCTAGGAAACGGGGAATCATCCGGTTGAAATCCGGTGGTGGCTATATGCACTGAGGCCTGCTCAAGAGACCTTATTAGGTGACATTTCCGGTTGGTGACAACGAAGGAGAGGTGCAGATATGTAATTGCTCTTGGAAATACCATAACGATTAAGCAGCAAATATACTTCCCAACGACCTCACGCCACAGAAAGAGACAAAGTCTAGCCCCACTCTCACTGCTACATTAAGCGTATGATTGGAATAGCTCTAATCTAATAGTTCAATATGACGAACGGGATAATTACTAGGATATCATTAATGTATAGCTGCCCAGACCGAACTTAGTTTTTATTCAAAGAAAATATGCCTGCTCCATTGTGGTGTTCACGATGTCAGCGGTGAAGAGCCAAGATAGTGAAACGTATAGGACTTTAGAGATTTTGCCTCTATTGATTTGTGTAGAGACTAGTAGGAAACTGGGTTGACAGTACGTTAAGAGGTATTCTTTTAAGAGTCCTGGAGAGATACTGAATCCGAAATTCTGTACTGCCTGACTCATTCTTCCTGAAGGGGGACTTACGGAAGAGCTAATGAGCCGAAGAGTATTTTTTTTAGGGGAGAATCAAAATGTTAGAAATCTTAAAACGGTTTCTTATCGGAAAGTCCGCCATCGCTCGAATTAATTCTCCTCCTGACCCAAGATTCTTTGAACGAGACCAAAAGGCCGAAGCTCTGAGACTCCCTTCAATTAGAGACATGCTAATTAAATACTGTGGTTTTGTAGATGCTCTGTTGAAGTTTGGGGTATTCGTTAAAGAGAAAGAGATCGAATTTGCGCCAATTAAAAATAAGATGAACAGGTATATCAAGAAACAGGTCAAACGACTGAAAAAACTAGCGGCCTCAGGTCAACATAGAGCTTTTTGGCGTCTATGGTTAAGAATCGTCGCGAGATCCGTATCCTTTGGTTACTTGGCTCTTCATAAAGTTATTCCGGATTGGTACAAAGACATGTCTTTCGACAGTGTTAAGAAAATTTTGGGGGAGTTCAAAGTAATCAGACGCCATCTGGCCCATAGCTACGTCGTAAGAGAAAAGGAAATTCCGAAACCAAATGGGAAAATCCGTACTCTCTCCATTCCGAAGAAATCTTGGCGCCTATACCTATATCTTGTAAATTTAGGGCTCCATTTGTTTCTAAACCCTCTTTTAAGCGATCGCCAATTCGGGCATAGAGCAGGAATGGGAGTGATGAAGTGCTGGGATCGAATTCTAAGAGAATACCAAGATTGGACCTATATTTATGAGTTTGACTTTAAAGCCTTTCATCCCTCGATTTCTTTCAGTCTTATCGAGAAAGCTCTTTTATTTTATAATGTTCCTCCAGAAGTTGTGGCTTGGCTGATAAAAATTAACAACCCGAAAGTGAAACCTGCTTCGGGAGGTAAGGCCGTTAGAAGAGGGATTGGTGTTCCTCAAGGGGTGGCGACCTCGGCAATCATTGGTATGCTGGTCCTAGAGTATCTAAAAATTTATAACATCAAGGACGCGACCTACATTGGATTCGCCGATGATGGAATCGTTGGAGGTAGAGATCCGCTCCTCGCCGAGAGATTAAAAAACAAACTACCGGCAGGGTCGGGAATTGAAATCAACGAGGACAAAAGCGGCTGGGTTATGGAAGATGGTATCTGGAAGAAACCACTGAAATTCTTAGGAGCTACCTTTGACGGAGGATCAGAAGTTTTTAATTCAAAATCCCGTTCTGGGAATGATTACATCTTCGAATTAGGTGGGCCCGACGGTCTTTCAACTGCTCCTGAGCTATCTAATCCCTTCGGAGTAGTAATTCCGGAAGGAAAGGGAAGACTTGGGACGGCTAAGTGGTGGGACGAAAGATTCCTGAAATACGCTTTATTTCACAACTTCGACCCCGAAAGCGTTCCTGACAATGTGTCTCCCATGACCTGGAAAGACGCGTTAAAGTTAGATAACGGAATGAACGTTCTAATGGGTACAGTTTGGTGCGGGAAAAGCCCTCCACCGGATCTCGAACTTAAATATACTGATGATTCTTTAGTAGGAAGAATGAAAGTAGAGGAAATGGAGAGAAATGTTAGAAGATCGGATTTAACGCTAAGAAACGCTAGTACTCAAGCATTCTTGGCTCTATTGAAATCTGAAAAGAAATAGATTTAGAGCTAAGTCTTCTTAGATCTCAAGGAACGTCTGCCCAAGAGGGGAGGGCCATGATATACTCGGTGCAGTTGCGTCTCGTATATTTTTTGGCCCTCCTCTTTGAAGCGGGTTTTGATGTCTTCAGTGCTTCATCTTTTTTAATTGGTGGCAGACGGTTCATTCCTTAACCATACTTGGCTTTGAGTTTAGGAGATTTTCTTTACTTCGCAGTCAATCGTAGTCTATTTAGTGGAGCGACTGCTATCTCAAATTTTTACAAAATTTTCGGCATTCACTCAAATAGCCTACTGCACTGTGGAACCTATTCTCGATTAAGGTGACCCAAAGCCAAGCACCCGAATATATTTCCTGACTTAAGATCTTTGATGGTAATGCTCACGACTATTAGAGGAATAGAGTGTGGTTTAACCAGCGACTCCTTTCAGATTACCGCTATTTATGATAATGGGTTGTTATAGTAATTTAAGTTATATCTGAGGTGATTATTTAACTCCTCTATTTACGTTAATAATTAGGTTCGGGATACAGCACTTACTATGATTTATCCCAAGCAACTACTCGAATAATTTCTGGTAAAGATTAATTTTTTGTTTTTCTTTTCCAACTTTAAAATTTTTTTTGAAATTTTTAATATAAGTAAAGGATGAGAAATCCGAAATTTTAATGATTTGAGTCACGAGCTGACCTTAAAAGCTCTATATTTTAAGTTGAGATTCTAATACAGATTTCACGCGATTTTTTTGTTTTGTTGTTTTTCTTTTTTGTTTTAAGGAGGCTTTCTTTAGGATGTAAATTTCTTTTTTTTATTTTTTAAAAAGGGTGAGATTTAGTTTAAATAGAAGTGGAAGGTCCTTTCCTTAAGCAGTAACATCATATTTAGACTTTAATGTTAACAAGTTTATTAATTATCCCTATTTTAGGAGTTATTACAATTTTCTTAATTGGTGAAAACGTTTTACGTGCGCCGTTTAACTATTAATTGAGCCTGTAATTTGGATACAGTTGGGTTGGCCTTGTATGAGTAGGACCATTTTTTTTTGGAAAGCAGCCAGCGAAAATGGTTGTCGATTAGACTTACTCCCCAAAAGATAGAGACTTAGGCATCCTTCGAAAGTAGGAGCTGACCACAGCATGTCTCTTTTCAGAGTAGTTATGGTTACGAACAGAAACCTGATATATATTCCGGGTTGACGTTACCCAATCCTGCCCTCGAGGATTTCCAGTGATCATCATGTGAATAAGTAAATAACATGAAAAAGGCTTAACTGGAGGAACTTATTTGGAACCTAACGCTACATCAATCAATTAATAGGAACTCGGGATTGCCTAAGGTGGAGACACTATGGTAACGGATACAGAATAGTACTTAGGAGGAGTTTTATACCCTCGGATTTTCTTTTTTATTTTTTACAGGAAGTCTGTAAACTTTTGGTGGGTAGCTGGAAAGTGCGTCATAAGCAATACCTGTTGAAACAAGCGAGTGCTTTCCAGTCCATCAGGGTCAAGCCGTATACTTGGAAACTCGTACGTACGGTTTAGAGGAGGGATTTCATTTATCTGTGCTACCGACACCGATAAGAACTTCTATTCCTACTTCAAAAACAGGTAGCACTTATTTCCTCATTAATCAATTTTGTTTTATCCTTAGTTTTATGGGCTAATTTTGATTTTAGTTATTATGGTTTTCAATTTGTAACCGAGTTATCTCCTTTTGTTTGGGGACGATTAGGCCTTGATGGTATTTCTATCTTTTTCGTTTTATTAACTACATTCACGATTCCAATTTGTATTTTATCAAGTTGGGACTCTATTAAAGTAGGAATCAAGTATTTTTTGATGAATTTTTTAATTTTGGAAACATTATTGATTGCCGTATTTATTGTTTTAGATTTACTACTATTTTACATTTGTTTCGAAAGCACTTTAATTCCGATGTTTTTAATTATTGGAATTTTTGGTCATAATGAAACACGTATTAGAGCTGCTTATCTCTTCTTTTTATATACTTTATTGGGATCACTTTTTATGTTGCTAGCTATCTTAGTAATGTATTTTTCTGCAGGAAGTACAGATTTCTCTTTATTAGAAACAACGGAATACAAATTAGAAGTACAAAAAATCCTATGGGCTGCAATCTTTTTTGCCTTTGCAATTAAGACACCTTTAGTTCCTTTCCATATCTGGCTCCCATTGGCCCATACAGAAGCACCTTTAGCGGGTTCTGTTGTTTTAGCGGGAATTATCCTAAAATTAGCAGGCTATGGTATGTTGCGTGTGTTAGTAGGGTTTTTCCCAGAGGCTTCTGGATATTTTACACCTTTAGTTTATACTTTCTGTGTTATTAGTATTATTTATACCTCTCTAACCATCTTACGGCAGATTGATCTTAAATCGATTATTGCGTATTCCTCGGTAGGGCATATGGCTATCGCCGTACTTGGAATCTTTTCTAATTCTCTTTCGGGAATCGAGGGTAGTATCCTTTTAATGCTTGCCCATGGAATTGTATCACCTGCCCTTTTTATTTGTGTAGGAGTGTTATATGATCTTTACCATACACGAAACATGAAATATTACCGAGGTTTAGTTCTACATATGCCTGTGTTTGTATGTTTCTTCTTTGTATTTATTTTAGCCAATATGGCAACTCCGTTAACCGCAAATTTTATGGGAGAAACATTAACTTTCATGGGGGCGTTTAAAACAAACCCGGTGCTCACTGCGCTAGGTGCTACATCTATTGTATTATCCGCTGCTTATTCAATTTGGTTCTTTAACAGAGTAAGTTTTGGTGCGCAGTCAATTTATATTAAACCCACGGGGGATCTTAACCGTCGTGAGTTCATGTTATTACTATCTTTACTTTTACTTACTTTATTACCCGGTATCTTTCCTAATTTAATCTTAGACCCATTACATGTGAGTGTTTCTAACTTGCTTCATTCCCCTCCCTTTTAAACAATCTAAAAGTAATGATAATTTTCTATTCAATTCTAATTCTTTCGAAGATTAAAATTTCGATCCCATCGACAAAATTGGCGGACTAATTGAACTGCCCTCGTAAGCACCTCTCCGAAGACTAATAATAAAAAGCCCCTACGGGGGGTATGGGCATCGAGCCGGTTTAGGTGTTATGAAATGTTGGACGGCCATTCTCCGCTTAGCAAATAGCTGGAAGTACTTTTTTGAATTTGATTTAAAAGTAAAGGGAAGGAATTTGCTAATTTTCTTTCCTCTCTGGCTAATGAGCCACAATCCCTTCTCACTCTGGGAATCAGGGGTATTGTTATACCCTTATGACATTCTCGCTTCGGCACTTGAAGGTTGAAATTACAATGATAAAAACTCTAATTAACAATTCTAAATGTTCTTAATCGTTTTGAATTTCTTAGTGAACAATCCTCTAGAACAATTCGAAATCAACGATTTTCTATATTTATTAGCGCCAATCTTCGGATTCACTAAACTGTCTCTGACAAATATCGGATTCTACTTAATTCTAGTAGTATTTCTTATTTTAACGATGAATTTATTAGCAAGCAATCATTATTCACTTATCCCTTCTCGATGGTCAATTTCTCAAGAGTCTCTGTATGGCTCGGTATTAAATCTGGTTCGAGAACAAATTGGACCTGCTAATGAAATTTATGTACCATTTATCTTTGCTTTATTCCATTTAATTTTAGTAGGAAATCTTGTTGGATTTATCCCTTACAGTTTTACTGTAACTAGTCAGTTTGTTTTACCCATTGCACTTAGTGTTAGTATTCTTATTGGAGTCACGATTATTGGATTTCAACGGCATGGAATTGGGTTTTTTGCCCTTTTCATCCCTTCGGGTGCACCATTAGGTTTAGTGCCCCTTCTTGTTGTTCTCGAATTAATTTCATATTTAGCACGTGGGCTCAGTTTAGGGCTGCGATTAGCAGGAAACATGATCGCTGGACACACTTTACTTAAAATCATTTCCACATTCGGTTGGGCAGCATTCATTTCTGGCTCAGCGGTCTCTATTTTTGGTTTGTTTAGTTTTGTCTTATTACTATTATTTGCAGTATTGGAACTGGGAATCGCCATGTTTCAAGCGTATATCTTTACTCTTCTAACTTGTCTTTACATTAAAGATACTATTAATTTACACGGCTAAGAGTAGCCTCCCCACAAAATCTTAAAAGAAAAGAAAGAAAGAATCACCCCCACTTATATAGTTGAATATTTTGGCCTGAGCCCTTACTTAAGCAGTTACACTTTATTATTAAACACTATGACAACCTTTTTCTTTAAGGGGCTATTAATTACGACATACCCTACTCGTGTTGGGGCTCTTATCTCTAGTATCGTACTCCCAGGCGGAATGCGGCTATCTGGTCACGCCCAGTGTATGGGGTTCTTTAGAAAGTATACAACTGATCAGGAACTTCCAGATCCAAATGATCCTTCTATTTCATACCCAGAATCACCGGCGGACGAATTTCCAGTTGTTAAAACCTTCTCTGATCTTCACATTTCCGATAATATTATCGCAGCTTGTGCAGAATTAAAGGGGGTATTAAAAATAAAAAGATTGTATTAAATGCCTTGAAACGGGTGCAATTTATGTAGGATCTTCTGCTGACCTTTCTGGCCGAATGAAAGATCACTTGATCGACAGTTCTAATGCAAGACTACGAAGAGCGATTACCAAGTACGGGCTAAATCGATTAATTTTCCAAATTCTTGAGTTTGTTGAGATGAACCCTGAATTAGCACCAGAGGATAATAGATCCACCTTATTAGCGAGAGAGCAGCATTATCTTGATCAATTATTTTTACGACAGGAGAAACTACGATATAATTTTATTCCTAACGCAAGTTCTCCATTCCCCCTTTGGGGGCCTTTATTATATTATTATATAATAAAGAGGGTTATAAACACACCGAAGAGGCTAAAAAGAGAATTAGCCAAGCCCTTACAGGTTCTCTAAACCCCTTTTTCGGTAAAATGACACCCACTGCTTTCCTTCCAGGAGAGTCTAACCCGAGTTTTGGAGTTACTCCCCTGAACGCTAAACCTGTTTATGTTTATAATACGAACAATGAGTTAGTCCGATAATTTTCTTCTCAGACGGAATTAGCCAAATGGTTAAACGTTAGTAGAATTACTGTTCTGAGATATCTCCGGTCTGGTCGGTTATTTAAAGACTGCGCGGAGCTCGGGTCTCTCCGAAGGGGAGACTCTTTTATTTTTACTAATTCTCCTCTATAACTGAAATTAATGCAAGAGGAGTTCTTTTTGTATTAGTTAGGCTGGACACGTTCTTCTAAACATTTTCTCATCAATTACTTGGGGCCTATTACATAATGGCGTGATCCCTCTATTAGGGGGGTTACTATTCTTTGGGGTGCTCACTCTTTTAGCTCTATTAGAATTCGCAGTAGCATTTATCCAGGCTTACGTATTTGCATTATTAGTTTGCTCCTATATTATTGTTTTAGTTTTAGCACTTTTAGTAATTTCCTATCGGGAGCGTTAGAAAACGTTCCTACCCCGGGGAGATTTTCTACTAATTTTCTGATACCTGGCTCATATAACCTAAAGGAGAAGGTAGGGTACTTCTAATACCCTTATTTTGGTTCGATTCCAAATGTGAGTAATTATTACCTAAAGATCTCTACGAAAAAAAGCTATAATTGTTTCGGGGAGGAATCGAACCTCCTTCACATGAACTTCAGTCACGTACTTTAACCATTTAAGCTACCAAAACCCCATTTGGGTGTGAATAACACTCTTCTTTTATATTCCTATCCGACCTGCGCTCCTCGCACTTTTTATTTTTAGTTTATATTAACAAGAAAAAGTCTTAAAAGAGTAACTTAGAGGCCCGTGTGGGGAATGTTCAGGTGTTATACACAGAGGCGAGATAGTGTTCTATAATCATCTCCGTTACTAGGAAACGGTTATGGTCGAAATGAGCATTATTAGCAAATTAGGACATCACCAAAAATTCTTACTATCCAAAAACCTTGTGTTTGGGTATAGGATTCAGGATTTTCAAAATAGCCAAAATAGTCCCCAGCCAAACTGTTATCCCATGAATCTATAGAAAAGAGGTAATCAGTACAAATCTATCAGATTCCAATCCTTCCTTATTTGTTGATTTTACGGTTTTAATTGAATAAAGGCGGAGCGGATGGTTTTAAATGATTCTTTTTATCAAAAGTCTATATTATATAATAATATGGACCCGCGGAGCGGAGTCTCCCCTTCGGGGTGACCACACTGAGTGTAGTCTGGAGATAGACTTGAACTATCAACTCCTAAGTATGAATTAAGTGTTTTACCGGTTAAACTGTCCAGACAAAATTGAAAGCCATCATAAGTTATTGGAGAAAAAACCAGGATATTAGTACTCTATATATTATCTTCTCTATTTTTTGCAGGAATACTATTGTCTCTCGAATGGGTGATTGGTTGGGGGTTATAGAACCAGATTTTTCTGAATTTTGATTGTTTTAGGGAATCTGGTGGTCTTTTTACGAAACAGATCGACTATCTACTTAGAATTTGCTACAGGCTTTAAAGCCAAATTAACTTATCTCAAATAATTCTTAGAAATTAACCCCCATATTCCACCTCTTATAGTTTAATATTGGTAAAACCTTGTCTATAAAAAGAAATGAGAAATAGAAAAGATTTCAGTACGAATCTGAATAAGAGGCTAATATAGATTCATTTAACCATCATTTATACTATCATTAATTCAACCGGCCCCTTCGGGGAATAATATTGACCTATTTATCCTCGCGAGCGAGCCCGGGAGAATTGTAACCTGCTTCAAAATACTGCTCTTACTCTCACAAGGGAAATAATCAATTAATACTCCTTTCTTATATTCTGAAGAATTTAATGTAGAATGGAATAAACTCTTCTCTAGTAAAGTTACACCCTCTAATTTTGTAGAATCTTAATACCCCTCGCCTCCGGCGCGCGCGGAGCGCAGGAATTTCTTTGAGTCAAAGGGAGAAAGGGGGGTTTTAGTCAACTATTTACATCTAATTACTAAAAAATAAACTAATTAACGTCCATCCCGCACAATTTAACCCTTCAATTAATTTAACATGCTGAATTTAGAGAAGGGGGGGAATTCAACAGGTCATCTCAATCAATTCTGTTAAAATGACCAACGAGATAGACGCACTCATCAAACTTGGTTAATGAAATAAGCCATGTTAACGATGCTAATAAGGGGAAAATGTATTAAAGAATGTATAATTAAGAATTGTCAGCGGATGAATCATCATCTACTGGAAAACCAGGCACCTCTACCAAATTACGCCCATCCTCAGATACTTCAACAGTTTCAATGAATTTTTCGTACTCTTTGATAAAATCTTCCGGTGTATTAATGTTAATTGATTTTACTGAAGCAAAGCAAGTGTGATGAATAATTTAATGTAGAATGGAATAAACTCATCTCTAGTAAAGTTAGACGCTCTAATTTTGTATAATTTTAATACGCCTCGCCTCCGGCGCGCGCGGAGCGCAGGAATTTCTTTGAGTCAAAGGGAGTGCCGCAAGGTGCATGGATAATTATGTTCAGAGGATTAATAATTCCTTGGTTAATAAGGACAATAATGAAAGCGCTGATTAAGGATCCAGTAAATTTTGTATCGAGATTGTAATGGGCTAACACTTTACCTGTTTTCATGTCGATTACAGTAAAGATATATTTAAATCCAGCCCCGGAGGGCCCGCGGAGCGGAGATTAGTTTTAAGTGGAAAACTCCAATAAATAAAGCACAACCTTTATATGCTTTAAAATCAGCTGGAGAACTAAAAAGGTTTGGGAGTCTGTTTGTCATTTGTAGTATTTTGTATTTCTTATAGAACAGCAAGGTAAAGTCAGGGTTATATCCTGAAGTTGAAATCGGAGGGGGTTTGGGACAAAGTGAAAACTACCGACACCAAACGGGCACGCAATGTGCGTGGGTCCACATGCAAATTAACCTAAATCAGTAACTTAACTAAATTTACATCATCTATTAACTAAATCTTTATAAGTAATTCTGCATATTAATTCCAGTTGTATTATCCTAATGTTTTCGACCCCACTTTTCTACCCAAATAAAAAGGTTAAATTATTCACAAGTCTGGATATTGTAATCTAACGATTTAAACCTCAAGTGCAAGACTACGTGTTAATTTCTTTACAACCATATAACCACCTTGAAGATTACGTGCCAAAATTTCGCGTGTAGTCTCACACACTTCCTTACCTGTAGCTACTTTTACAAAATCTTCATATTTAATACTATTTCTCTCGAACCCAGCAATTACACATTTAGATTTTCCACTTTCTGTTACATAACCATATTGTTTAGGAGCAAGGAAAGTCGCCTCTTTAATAACTTCACCATCAAGCTCATCTTTCCACTGTCCTAATTCTAGACCCAATTTTGTATGGTCGAGTGCTTTAGAGCAGAACATTGAATCAGTATCTGAGTAGTGTACTTCAAATTCAGGATTTAATTTGTATGGATTCACAATCATTCGTGAATAAGCTGTGATAGCTGCTGCAATACTCACATTAGCTTTCGTAAGTAATCCCTTGGATTCTGGATCATATAATACCAAATTAATATCCCCAGTAACTGGCATTTCTTCAACCCGCGAAGCGGAGTTCCTTTGTTTCTTAAAGATTCCAAGCTACTATATTCCATTAATTTTGTCTCCATATTATCTGGACGTCGCCCAAAGTAACCATATAATCCATTTAGAAGCAACTTAACGAGGTATCTTTCTCCCTCCGCTCCGCGGGCCCAGGGGGCTTTAATTTCTAACTCTTTAGTAACACACATAATCTCACTGTTAAGATCTAAATTTTGTGTCTCAGTATGTTGCGAGATTAATTCCTTTAATTCTAATTTAAGGGCTTTACGATCATTATCTAAAATAAGTTTTTTACCATAGAAATGGTTTACATACTCTGTAAATAGATTTCCGGGTTCAAAACGGTAACCTGAAATAATCTCATAATTATATCCAAACTTTCGTAGCTGTTTCAATTCCTCCGAAAAGTAAAGCCCACTAAAATTTACTCTCCCCTCCGGGGGCGCGAAGCGAGGGTAACTTAACTTACCATTAGCACTCCCACATTGCAGCACAGGGTTTAAGACCTCATGTCCCACATTCACTCTCACATTTAAAAACCCAATCCCGGAGGGCCCGCGGAGCGGAGAAACTATTTAAATTTGTAATATCACGGCTGTAACCTAAATAGTGTAGTGGACCTGTTTCATCATAGCTGTAGGATATAATGAATTTACATCATAATAATGTAAATTTTTCCCAATCTTCTTAAATACCTGTGTGGCCCCGCCTCTATACCCCTCTCTAATTTTACTCTCAAGAAATCTGGGTAAAATAGGAATATCAAAAGGAATGAACTTAGTTCTATAAATTTTCATGGCTAGAGAGGAAGCACTTATTACCGTAGTTAAATCAATACTATAATCATTATAGAGAATTTTTCCGGCAGCATTCATAACGTCTAATAATGAAATCAAATCCTTGGCTAAATAGGCTTCTACAACCTCTCGTTTAGCTTCTAAATTATTCAGATTGATTTCCTTATGGTCAATATCGCCTTTAGCAATAGGAACACCAAACATACGCGATAAGGTCGCTAAACTCGAGGGGAAAATCCGATAAGAGTCTTTAATAACACAATTTGGGAGTGTGAAACAAATAAACTTCTTAGAACTATCCATTAATAATTCTAATTTGGTCCCTAACAACTCAGTTAGTGGGTTTAATAGATAAACACCATCAAATCCTCCCAAATTATGGACGTAAATGGTATACCCTTTACACTCTAACTAATTTACACAGGTCCAATAATAATTGGCGTGATGCTTCCCACGGGTTTGTTAAATAATCTGGGTAATCTGTAAGGTATAATAGTTTATTTTCTCCACCAGTTAATCTAAGACCTCCAGCGTAGACTATTAGTTTACCAGCATTCCCTCCTTCAGTTAAAGTAACAGTTTCAAGATCTAAACTACCGATCTTAGTATTTACTTGTGTTGCGGGTTTAATCTTACCAATTTGCAAGTGAGACTTCGTTTTTTTAATGGGTGTCAATCTCATAATAGCCACAGTTACATCATTAGATGCATACCCCTGGTTCTCAAAATATTTTCTCATTCCAATGTTTAATATACTCTTTATGAGTTGTTGCTTTTGTAATATTTAAAGCATTATTTAAATAAATAATACCCTCGGCCTCCGGCCGGCCCTTTGGGGCATTTTGTTGATCCACCCCCCGAAGGGGGCTTTAACAGCAAACAATGTTTGAAGTTCCCCAGTTGTCTTCAATGCATCCGATAGCTCCGCTCCGCGGGGAGCTCTGGAGATTTATAGAGTTTCTGCCACATTAATTCAATCACTTCAGCTAGAGATATTGGACCTGGTAGAGGTAATGTATAAATTAAACTATTCCCATTTGTATTAAACTCTCCATCTAATTCCTCCGCCTTCGGCGGGCGCGGAGCGCAGGTGAGAATGTTAGATTTACTGGAACACCTGTTGATCTTGAAAGGGCTAGCAATCTTTTACTTAATTCATGATCCCCTCTCTCGCGTGCAATCTCACTTAAATTAGATAAATTCATCATCTCATCATTCGATGGATAATAAGCAGCATCCATAATGTAGTTATTAATTAATTCTCGATCAATTGGTGCATATGATTTGAAATAAGCGGCCCCTCCGGGGAGTCTTTTCATTCTTCACCTCGTCTCGGATAGTGTTCCGCATACCTTCAAATTTAGTGTTTATACTTGATTCCATAGCCTGCGCTCCGCGCGGGCCCCCCGTAGGGGAGCCTCAATTTTAGAACTCAGATCTTTAACAATGTTTAGCAATTCGGCATCCATTGTAGACTTAGTAGATGGTTGCGGGTTTGAATTAGTAGATGATAATGTGTTTGAATCGGTAGATGATAGCTGGTTTGAATCCGAAGAAGTGTTAATAGAATTAGCTGGGACGAACCAGAACGCATTAGCTAAAATGGTGAAAAATGATGTTAATGGATTAGCATTAGAATTAAAAGCACCTGATTTAATAGCATTAATCTCACTCTGCATGCTATTAATCTTGGAATCTACAGCGTCAAATTTAGAATCAATTTTAGAGTGAATACCTTTAAGTTCAGATGTAACATTAGTGTTAATAGTTTGAATAGCAGCTAAAATCTCGTTAATAGGCATAGGAGTTGCGTTACTAGCAGCGGATTCAGTAGTACCATTAATAAACTTAGGAGTGGGATTACTAGGTGCCGATTCAGTAGTATCATTGGTTGATTTATCCTCAAGACCAGTTCCTAATCCCGTGTTAGATAATTTCATACTAGATGAATACGGAATTTTATCACCTGATCTGAATTTAGAAGAATTATTATTCTTAGACATAAGCCAAAGATCTTCCAACATAGCAAGAATGAGAGTGAGTTGAGAGGCATTTAAGGGAGATTTGTAAGCGAAAGCCCAAAACTGTTTATAAGTTTGGTAAGATAGATTATTAGGTTTACCTTTAAGAGCTTGATCTCTGATTTTGTTCAAATCCTCACGAGGAAATTCTTTGATATCGAACCATTTGTAAAGATTAACTAGATCTTGGAAGTGATTCTCGTAATGATGATTGAAGAAGCTTCCGACATTACCGCCAAATTACTTAAGTGAAGCGGTAACTAGATTAGCGAATGTTGCTTTGAAATTAGCTTGTGACATATTTTAGATATAAAGAAGGTAACAACCCCCAAGGTTTAGGCTTGAGCTAATCCAAAGTTTAGCGGAACTGACCGGAATCGAATCGGCATCTTTTGGCGTGACAAGCCAAAGCTTTTCCATTAAGCTACAGATCCCCGAGAAGTTGCAATATAATAGTATTTTAGATTGACACCACCCCCGGGTTATATTTCAATCTATTCCTATTCTGTTTTCCCGCAGGTTTTGGACCCGGGTATAACATTCAGTGCAATTCGATGGGTGATAACTCTTTCCTCCGTACTATAATAATTAGCAGACGATTGTTGTAATCCAATTAGCACCCTAAACGGGTCATGCCGGAGACTCCCTGCCCTTCGGGCCCACTCTTTATCCTCGGCTTCGCCCGCTTTTTATAATATTATATTATAATAAAGAAGGGGAGAGTAATACCCAATATAACTCCATTCGATTGGTACTCTACCTAATAACTAGGATATTAAAGGTAAGGGTTTCCCTATAAGCATAGATTAACACCGGTTATTTAGACAATTTAATCATATATTTTCATCGAAAAACCTTTTCGGATCTAATATATTTCCGTACCATCGCCTCGCTAACACCAAGCCAACTTGCTGCCGCAACTTGAGATGTAAAACTATTTGTCAGTTGCCCGTCTAAAGAATAGATAGAAATTGCTTTCGCATTCGGAGACACTGTTCCAAACATGGGATTATTAGAACCTAAAAACGTACACTTTCCGGATGAGCTAATTTTGGCCCGAGTTTCCGGAGTTTGGCTAGAGCCTAAACGTGACTCAGCTTTCTGATTAATATGATATCGGGGTTTAAAAGTATCTAAATACTGTTGCTCTGCTTCGAGTAAAGTAGATTTCATATTACTTTTAGAAGAATCATCTAAGATGATAAATGCAAAAACTAAAAATCGGAACTGCCCAACACCGTTGGCAATCTATAAAGATTTATTGAATGATAAATAATAACCATTACAGAATTTTCCGGATCTCGCAACCCGGCCAATGTTTCGGTGATCACTATCTTTTTTACTTTTAATCCCTTCGGGCCCGCGGAGCGGAGACAATAAAAAAGGTAAGAAAACGAGAAGCAGCTCTAGAACTTTGGAAAGAAAATCATAATCCTTTGCATTCAGCACAGAAAATATACACGGGTAAGCCCTTGGTAGTACGAATTTGGTTTCTTACCTCCGCTGTGTGATGTTTCCCATAGAAACTGTTATTAGCAACATAATTTTTGGCTGAAATAGCTGCTTTAGCTTCTGGCGAATGGGATAAACCTAAAAATGGGGCTGAAGCATTCTTAGAAATATTATACACTGGCCCCGCGAAGCGGGAGATAATAGATCTAATGCCTTTTGCTCATATGTTAATAACAGGCTCCCAAAAGTCTTTGTAACACTACATTGGAATTAAACCCTGAAATGTGACAATAAAATCTATAGGATAAATCTCCAGAGGACCCAATGTAATAGTGTCCATTAACATGATTCAAGAAAAGATAAACACCAGAGTTACCTTTTAGCTCCTGCATAATCGCTACTTTATTTTCCAACAAATTAGAATAAACAACAGTTTTCGTAAAAGGTTCATTGATATTTGCAAGAAATGATAGATCAGGTCCTGGCCTCCGGGGAGGTCCTTCACAATATAAAATGCTATAATTAATATTGAGAATAATGATAAGCGTAAAAAATAGCATAATCGCAAAGATACAGCGGAGTAATAGAATTTTTCATTATTATGTAAATCAGCACAAAGTACAGTTAGTTAAACAGATGACTTTGACCGCCTAACAGGCCCGAGAAACATACCACCCAGTTCGAGTAGTTTTATTTTATTACCTCCCCTCCGGGGCCCAGCGGGCTTTACTTTTAACAAATTTAGGATATAGTTGGAATCGAACCAACAGGGAACAATTTTCCCAAAGTTTAGCAAACTTCTACCTTACCGTTTCAGTCATATATCCTTAGCCATTATCACCATTCCGGGGGGCAATCTCGAGGATCCAAACAATCGTTGTTTTTACACAGACACTGATTCAAATTTTTCACAATACCCTCTAAACCCCGCCTTATTAGGCCCTGGCTTAGAACAATTCAAAGATGAACTCAAAGGAGATTCTATTTTAGAAGCTCGGCTCCCAAACTTTTATCATTTAATAAAAACTAAATGAAAACAGTCCCACGTAGTGGAGGGGGCCGAAGGGGACACAGAAAAATAATCGTTTTGGTAAATTAATAGAACTTCCAACATAACTTTAATGATTTTTAAGATTTTGCCAGATATAAACACCACCGGCCCTGGGGGTGGAGTAAATTTAAGTGCCAGCATAATCCTCGCTTTATTAAGCAAAGGGTTAGAAAAGAATAATAATGTTTTGTTCATAATAATTATTATAAATATGATCGTATTTGTGTGATCATGTTAAAACTATTCCGCAACTCCTTCCCTCTATTTTGACCTCATTAGTTTCAGTTAAATCCATCTACTAACTTACTTACAGAATCACCACGTGAAGGTTGAGATCTCTGATTCCAGGGGGATCACCGTATTGGTGATAGGGGTTAAGAACAAAAAACACTATTTTATAGAAACTATTCCATAGGAGTAGTTCTGAAAAGAAAGCATCTAAAAGCTTTCCCCGATTTAAGATATCTCCGAATTGTAATTTCATTACAGTTACAATAACGGGCAGCTTCATATCTACTAGGTCTAATACATAATAACTCAAGAGACAGGGCGTCATAAATAAAAACAGATGAACCACCTTTTGAAAGACTTATTAGTTCTTTAGAGTCATCTGAGGGGAATTTCCCTTTATTAGATTTACTTGCTGCAGCACTAAGTTTAGCCCTATGCTCAGCAGATTGAGGACCTAAGATAGCACCAGCAGTGCTACTTGCTGTTGGAGAAAGATTATATTCAGGGTAAAGTGTATCAATCAGGTGTTGTTCTAATGTTAAAACAGATCCTTTTGTAGCTTCTGGTAGAATAATAATGATTAATTTGAAACTATCGTGACCGTGTTTTTTAAAGGCTCTTTGTAATAAAAGATTGCTATTTCTTCCACTTAAATGATCAGAAATTCTCTCTGATAAAACAAGAGAAGAGCCAACATATTTCTTACCATTATGAAGATTTACCCAAATATAACATCCCCCTAAGTGTCGGGTTATACTTATAATGATTTTTTTGTGGAAAAGAGGATTTAAATACACCAAAACCTTTGTCATATTCATTATTATTATAAATGTGATCCATATTTGTGAGATCACGTTAAAACTATTCCAGTACAGGTTCCCCTACACTGACTGTGTTACGACTTTACAGCAGTCGTTGCACTTCCTTGAACTCTATCAGTTATAAAAATGGACTATTAAGTCAACTAATATAACATCCTTAATTTTCAGGTAAGATTCACTTCCGCCGCATGACGGGCCTTATATTCCTGAACTTTCGTACAGGTAAGGACTATCTCTTTCATTCCTTTTTTTCTTTTAAGGGGAAGATTAAACATATAGTCTCTGGCCCCGCGGGGTGCTGATTGTCAAATCTAAGGAATTATCACTAAAAAGTATCCAAAAGCTTAACGATTTCCCAGCATATGGTTAATTACTAATCACTATTCTATAATTAGTAGGTCCTAAAGATTTTTGTTCACCGAAACATGCTGATTTTCGATTACTTACAATTCCGTATTCATGAGCTCGAGTTGCAGAGCTCAATTCATATAGTGGTCTTTTGAAGATTATCTCTAAGTCACCTTATTGAATCTCATTGTGAACCACCTAGCTTCACGCTTGTAGCCCACTCCATTAGGGTCATGAGGGCTTGTCTTAATCCTATTTACTCTAGTTTATCACCAGATATTCAGACCAAAATAATTGATCGCAAGGGTCACGTTACGTTAGCGGACTTAACCTTATATCTTACGACACGAACTGAAGGCAGCCATGCAACGCCTGTATTATACAATTCACATAACTGTCATACTTAGTAGTAATAATATAAAGAGCCCCTTCGGGGTGAAAAACCTTCCCTGATTTAGCATATCGAGAAACTGTACTATAATGGACGTTTAAAAATTTAGCAGCAGCAGCTAATGAAGAAAATTGTTGAATTAAAGTCTTATCGTTAGCATTATAAATAGAAACTGATACGGCATTTCCTGGAATTAGTCCAAAAGATGGATGATCAGGACCTCTGAGACCAAACATAGGATTAGTTTCACCTTTCAATCCCTCATTATTAACGCCATTATTATTATTCTTCATAGACTCACTAATTTTAGCTTTCGTGTCCTCCGAATGTCTATAGCCTAAACTTGAATCAGCCTGAGGTCGAAGATTATATCTTTTTTCTTCCGGGCCCCCGGGGGCCCGCGGAGCGGAGTGAAAATAGTTTATTTAAAAAGAATTGTTCCCGTTCAAGTAAAGCTTCTTGAGAACAGAACTCTAACACAGAAAAAGTAAATGCAGCAATACCATATTTTACTACGGCGTTTAATAAATGAGGATTACTACTTCCGTAGAATAAATGATCCATTAATCTACTACCAAGATCTGCTGAGGACCCAATATACACCGTTTGGCTTTCATTATGAGAAATACAATAGATACCAGAAATCTTATTTAAAGCCTCTCTAGCTGCTTTCAGATTCTCTGTATGATTTAAATCAGAAAAAGAAATTACAGTAGAAAACTCATTTAAACTTTCTGAATAACATACAATCCAAAACGACTTCAAAAGAGTAATTACTAAAATTATTAGTAAGTACGAATAGAGCACCAATATACTTTAATTTCATATTTGTTATAATTTAAGCCCCAAACCCACCCTCACATAATGTTGAGTAATAGATAATTAATATGCTACCTGATTCACGTCTCTCGTGTTATAGATTGTTATGATATCAACTAAGATTTATCATTTTCTTTATTATTTTAATGAACGACAGCAATGCAACGCCTGTATAATATTCAAGGAGTGGTAAGATGATGTGCGGGTTATCACATTAAACAACATGCTTCACTGTTGGTTTTTAGGACCCTCTATACTTTTGGGTTTCAATCTTGCAATTGTACTCCCCAGGTGGAGCGCTTTAATCTACATTTAAAGACCTATTAAATAACAGATCTAAGGCACTCATCGTTTAGGGTATGGACTACACGGGTCTCTAATCCGTTTTGCTCCCCATACTTTCGTATCTCAGTGTCAGTGATTAGTTAGAAAGAAGCCTTCGCCTTAAGCGGTCTTCCAAGGATCACCAGATTCCATCCCTACTCTCAGAATTCCTCTTTCCTCCATTATACTCTAGCTTTATAGTCACTGAATAGCTCTTTTATTTTGAATTTGGGACCATTCAGTTTTATGATGCCACCTACATCAGGGATCAATACTTGATTGATAGCTCCCTGGACTCTGTCTTTATAATCCCCCCCTTCGGGGGCTTTTTATTTTTAGTATATATTAAAAAGAAAAAGGTATTAATCCTCCTCAATCGTTGATTTAGTAGAAAAATATTACCCATTATACGCAATTCCTGTATCTACGTATTTTGTAATAATCTTATTACAAACCCCCAAAGATTTTGATGCTGCTCTAACCCCTGTAAACTCGAAGATTAGTAGTTTAGTTTGGGAGTCAAAACAGAAAATGGTAATTCTTTTATGCCCCCGCCCAGAAAGTTTACCAAATGCGTGATTATTCACTAATTTTGGCAATGTTCTCCGGGGACCATTTGAATCCTTGTAAATTACCTGCCATCTGTAGAATGTTATATCGAGGTCTCATTAAATCAATAGCCAATTGTTCCCAGGCTACAAGCATAGAAGGTTCTACGATGGTTAGAATGATGAAGGCAAAAGATCTAATACCATATTTTGTTAAAAGCGTTCTGTAAATGTGGAGTAGAATTTTTACCCCTCATGTGCTCAGACAATCTTCTGGCTAGATCCACCGCTGATCCTACATAGGTATCCCTGTAAGTAAGCATTTAAACATAGAAATTGCACTAACTCCTTTAAAGATACTTCCCCGGGGTAGAATCTTTATTCTCTAACAAATTAGTAAATACAGAAGGAAATTCAAAAAAGTTTGGGTCTCCTTCACAGAAAAGAGCATTAAAGAAAAAAAGAGGTAATAATACAAAAAAGGAGCACAATGTTAATAGTGCTAAAAAAGAAAACACTACTAAAACAAGATTAAATATAATGGGATATTTGAGGAAGGATAAATAACTATGGATTATATTTTACTTGTAGTCTCTGAGGTATCGAAGTTACCTACAAGTTGGCTAACACAGGGGATTTTACTTCTAAAGTTCTTGTGCTTTCTGCTTTTCTTGTATTTAGTAATATTAGCGCATTAGTTTGATACGCTTTAGACCTATTTATGAAGAATAACGTTTACCCCTCTCGTATTACCGCGACTGCTGGCACGAGATTTGTCGGGATTAATAGAAAAGTACAGTCATTATCCTCCTTTTCGTTACGGATTTATCATTTTAATGTTTCCTCCGTTCTAGTTGACCAGGTCAAAGTTTCCTTCATTGCCTAGTATTCCTCACTGCTGCCCTATAAAATAGGTAAGGCTTTTGTTTCAGAGCCCTTGTGGGAAATTACTCTTTCAAGCTTCCTATACATATTCGGCTTGGTAGGCCTTTACCCCACCAACTACCTAATATAAAATAGACACATCTATAGGCGAAAACTTTTCTTTTTATCCGGCATTTCACCAGTCCTATAGGGAGTTTTCCTATTCATTACTCACCCGTATGCCATGATAATTCTTTATCATTCGACTCGCATGTGTAAAGTCACTAGATAACGTTCACTCCGAGCCAAATTTAAACTCATATTACCTACTCCCCCTCAAAGAAGTGTTTGAAATCTTTATTACTTTTATCTCTATTTTTCTCAATTTTATAATTAAACCCCCATGTGATTCTTTTGTTTTTTTCTATATTGAGATTTCTCAACAGTCAGAATTAAGATAAGGCATTACCAAGGGCAATTAGCGGTTAGTACCACCTGACTAGATATATTTCTACACTTACATCTATGGCCTATCAATACTGTGATCTACAGTATGCTTAAAAGAATCGTATGTAGGTGGGCTTCTTACTTGAGATGCTTTCAGTAATTATCCGTTCTTAATGTAGCCTCTCAGCTATACAGTTTTACATTTGTAATGAAGAACTATAACTGATATACCAGAGATTAATCCATCGAGCTCCTCTCGTACTATCAACAGGTCCTACTTTTAAAACCAAAGGTTCCATCCGATTATTTTCCCATTAGTAGATAGGATCCGTACTGTTTTACAACGTACTTAACCCAACTCACGTACCATTTTATTCGGCGAACAGCCGAACCCTTGGGAGCAATTGCACCCCCAGGATATGATGAGTCGACCAGTGTTGTTATCGTTAAAGCTCTTTATCTTTAACTTCCATCAGTCTCCTGATGGCTCAGACTATGTCTTCAACTTTTCCATAGAAAACCCCAAGAATTTTAAGATCGGTTTCTGATTTATTTTAAGTAGTGGGGTCTATAACATATAAACAGATAAAGCCCGCGGAGCGGAGAATTTATTAGTGCGAATTACTGTAAATCAAATTATTGTGAGGTATAGTATACTCTATATTACTTTTTAACAACTGTACCACGCTTAATCGCGGATGACGCTGTAGATTGAGCCACTCCCATAAATTCAGCAGCAGCTAGTACAGTTGGAGTATTTACAAGAATATTCCCCTCAAGATCGGTAACTGTAACAGCCGTAGCTTTTGAATTATTTTCACCTCTAAATTTACCTTTCTTGCTTGCACTAATCTTCGCTTTAGCTTCAGGACTATGAGTGTAACCAGTCATTGAACCCGCCGTAGGCGAAAAGTTATATCGTTTCTCCATAGGTAAAGAGAAAAGCCAATCAAGCCAATATTGTTCACGTTCAAATAAGACTTCTTTACTGCAGAGTTCGATAACTTTAAAACAAAAAACTGCTAGCCCGTACTTTGTAATAGCGAATTGAAGGTGGGCATTAGACCGACAGTTATAAATAAGATGGTCCATTATTCTGTCGAATAGATTCATAGACGAACCAATATATATTTGACCTGTTTCTTGGTTGGTTACACAATAAACCCCCGATACCTCATTTAATATCATTTTAGCATTCCTTAAAGAATCTGCTAAGTGTAAATTATTAAACTCCATTACACTAGGTAATTGTTCTGCCTCTTCACAGAATAATACATTATTAAATAAAGAAAGTAATAGAACAAAAGACAAAATTAAAAGAGTATACAATAAAAATTGATAGGAGATTCTTCGGTTATTTGTTTGTAATAAACTTTCTAAACTTAAATGATTTAGAAAAAGCAATAAACAAAGGATAAAGAGCCGCTTCGCGGAAAAGAATGGTGCATCAATAAGGCGTAAATTCATGCACAGCCACAATACATTACGTTTACAAAGAAATCAAAAAGACCCATACTTGTAAACCCATCCATCTCTGATAAGAGATGGGTTACTAAGGATAAACTCTCAATAGCCCCTACTCCCGAACCTACTAATACATAAAATACCAATACCCCAGAGCAGAGTAACATATTGAGAGCAACCTTATATTGATAAGAATCTACATAAATAGCGGTAATCCGAAGGGAAAAAAAGGCAATCGAAAGAATCATCATTGGAATTAATAAGATATCCATTACTCACTCAACAACCGTAAACAGTTTCAATGCTCCTAACACCCGTAAGGACCAAACATATTTCATACTGTTTCTTTTATATGTTATGATTACAACATTACTTTTTATGTTATTTCGATACTGTTCAAAATGATGATAAACAGAGGGGCAAATTTCAGCTAAATCCGCATTCTTGGTTAATAAAAATTAATAGAAAAGTTGTAGGGCGCTCGTGTGAGGGGTATTGTTGGCTCTACTCACCTCTTAGTCTTTGAACGTTCATATCTCTACCCAAGAATCACTTGCCACGTGATTTCAAGGGTAAGCCAAGATATGCTTCGCTGCAAGTTATCTTTAATTAAAGACTTTCTTGACAATTCACCCTATTCACATTATATATCTCTATATAATCCGACGTTTCTTTGTCGACATCGCATTAATTGTTTAGCTTTCACTAACATTAGATCATATCTTTATCCATCTCTCATCAGAGTTTTAAGAATATGGATACTGGCGTGTGATCGTTGAGGTATAGTTCTCCCTGCTGATTATCCAATCTTATACAGTATTCCCACTAAGGACGTAGCAGTTTAAGGACGTTCCAGCATACAACCAGAGTCTACTTCAATATTTCTATTAAAGTTCCCCGATAATTAATTTTATGTTTAGTTTTTTAATATAAGGGGGATGAAAGGGGAGATATTTACTCTTTATAATATTTAATGATGATAATTGCTGTTGGGCACGATTAAAGACCTAATTTATAATACATTGAAGAGTGCATATAAGGCTGAACGTGATTGATTAATTGTTTAAGATTCTCCTTCTTGCCCGAAATATAGATTCTCCAATAGATTTTTCCATTAGATCTTTTAATAATACGGTGACAATCTAAGTTAAAATTAGTTCGAATCACTGAAATTAAGAAATCTACCTCCTCCATAGAGAACGAAAATGTATTTAAAAACACTCCACCACGGTTAATCTTCTCGCCGTCACACATGATCCAGTGTGCTAATCCCCTCGCTGTTAAATAAGCCCCTAAAAGTGGATGAAGCCGTCTATTCCCTTGCTCATCATAAAATAAGTTATATAATTGACTGAAACAAGGAAGAGTTACAGTAGTGAATTTCAACATATAATTATAATGAAGATATCTAGTGTCCCACGTTGAATAAAGTTGAGGAAAATTAGCGCATAGATCGAAGAATAAACCAAACACAAATAACAGGTAGGGAGTATGAACCGTCCCTTGAGCCAGTTGAAATGAGGCTCCATTTTTGCTAGAATCCATCGAACCGTCACCCAACATAATCCCAACTCCTGCTTGGATCTGTTCATCAGTTAATTGCGTTTCTGCTCGTTGTTCTTCAGGAAAAGAATTCCCTGTGGCTTTAGGCGGAAGCGTAAAGAGACCTTTAATAGGTCCAATATTGATTTTCTTTGCTAATAAATAGGAAGAAGTAAAAAGAAATCGTGCCGATTTAACTCCGAAATTTGATAAAGAGAGAAATAGTACTAACATTTGAGTCACAATCAATTAGCCTGATAATCCTGATATTATACTATTTGTTCCCCATAACTACGTAGTAGCCGTTATGGGAGGGGCATAATTCGCCGACTCAGAAATAATATAATCGCCCTTTTAAGGCTCCCTTTAATTCAATATTGCTCCTTAACCACTAAATAACAAAATAGCGATAATTCCTTCTTAAGTAGACTAATAATAAAAATAAGAAGTAAGTCCGAAGACTGAGAAACAATCTCTCTCACAAGGGAAATATCCAGTTGATATTCCTTTACTTATATTTTTGCCAAACATTAAATTTAAGAGGTGCCAAACCAATCTGTCAATATGAACTCTCGAGATTGATCAGCCTGTTCTATTTGTTATCGTGTGGCTCTTTATCCACACTTCCATCAGTCTCCTGATGGTACAGACTATGTCTTCAACTTATATAGTATAGTTATTTTTCTGTTTATTATATTTTGGACTTTGTGGGTATGTAATAATTAATGATTATAAAATAGGAGAAGCGGTTAGAATAAATTTACCTTGAAGAACCTTATTATTCTTAATATAACGATTAACAGTAAACGCACTCACATTTAACCATTTCGCTGCTGCTACTTTAGAAGGAAACTGATTAATTAGTAAATGATCCAATGAATAAACATAAACAGTGTGTGCACTCGAAGGTACTTTCCCAAAACCAGGGTGGTTTGCCCCTGACCGGTCAACTTTCTTCTGAGCTTCACTCAGTCGTTTCCGAGTTTCTTCTGAAGTATTACGACCTTTTAATGCATCACTAATCCGTTGCCGAGTTTCGATCGTTGGTTTGTTTCCAAACATAGGACTTAATGCTCCTTTTTTACCAAACATCGGATGATTAGTCCCGGTTTTAGCCTCACTCATTTTGGCCTTAGCCTCAGGTGTGTGGTTTAAACCTAAAGAACTTCCGGCGATTTGAAGTAAATTATAAGCCGGTTTATAAAGACTAAAAGCTAGTTGCTCTAAAGCTAATAACAATAATTTGTTTGGAGTACAGACATCCAGAATAATTAGAGAAAAATTTAGGAGGCCATACTTTCTAAATGCATTTTGTAGTCGAATGTTAGATTTCTGTCCACGAAAGTGGTTACCTAGTCGCTTAGCCAGATCAACTGCAGACCCAATATAACTCTGACCTGTAATATTATTTAGAATCATCTAAACACCCGCGGTGTTTGCTAAAGTAGCTAGGATTAGTGCCTTATTAGCTAAAATATCATAAAACATAAAGGGAACATTATTCATTTTACTTGAAAATTAAACCTATCGTATTGGTCGTAGACCTCAATAGTAACTATCTCTTCTTAAACCACTCTATTGGTTAATAACAATGAAAACCAATGGGGATGCAGGCGAGAATTAACACCTCTCTCCCTTCTACGTTGAGGAGAAAAATGGTACTCAACTAGGAGTGTTCATCACCCTTCCTTTTATTTTCATGTGGAATCCCTGATTACATAGGCAATATTTTGATAACTATACTATATAAGTGGTGGGCGCTCGTGTGAGGGGTATTGTTGGCTCTACTCACCTCTTAGTCGTTGAACGTTCATATCTCTACCCAAGAATTTCTTGCCATTATTTCAGGGGTAAGCCAAGATATGCTTCGCTGCAAGTTTTCACGTAGATTCACGGACTTTCTTGCAATTCACCCACTGATTCAGGGGTTACACTCAAAATGGACCGAATGAATTATTAGCTATATAACATTAACATAGAACCTTATTTATTCTTGAGGGGTGGAAGGGGATCTTCGAAAAAAGTATTGATTTTCCCAAAGTTTCCCAGATTTGATATATCTAGAAATTGTATACTCTGGAATTTTTAACGAACTAGCTGCTAATTTTTGCGTAGCGTAAGTAAATAATAAATCATTGTTAACTGAAAACACATAAACTCTTTTAGCTGTTGGAGATAACTGATTTACCGTACGTAGGACTGTTTACACCAGATTTTCCAAACATTGGATTATTCTCTCCTTTGTTACTATCACTCTGTGCCTGTCGTGTTTCATCCCCCCTCCGGGGACTGTTTCCGCCCTGTCATTGTTGCAGGACCAGCAACTTTGGCGATATTATAGGGTGGTTCTAATGTATCGAGATAATGCTGCTCCCGTGAGATTACATCTTTACGATCACAATACTCTAAAATTAGTAGAGAGAAATTAGAATAACCGTACTTCAGTAATGCTCGAGCAATGATTGAATTAGGGTTAAGGTATAAGTTAGATAAAGAATAGAAAAATAATTCACAAAACGGAGTGATAAATTTACTGAGCTTCCTACATAAAACCCCCCAGTGACATTATTAAGCCAACAATAAATACCCGATTTGCCTTTAGTATCACAAAGAATTTGGGCTTTTTCTACATCAGCATTGGCATAGACTTTCGTAGCCATATTGATTAAATCTGTAGGGTCAATGCCTTCACAAGTCACAACTTGTGTAACAAACACAGAAACCAAAATAAAGAATAAGAAATAGAAAATAAACATAATCGCACCATATAGTGACCAAAAAGGTGTCACTCTTTGTAGTAATGAGTTGTTTGTAACAAGAATTTTCTATGGTTTTATTTAAGTGTTAGATTTATTCTGAGTATTCGAGGAGTTAGGGTGTTAGCCTTTCCAAGCCCGATAGTTACTACCGCTATTTGCCTTCAAGCATACGGGTCTCTTAGCCAATATAACAGGAGTTCTTAAATAAGGGATATCCAAAACCCAAAAATAGCAGCACTCTTAGCTGTTCACACCCTCAAGTATGACTTTGAAATCTTAATCGGAGAATTGCACACTCCTTACTTTTAAATGTTTATAGCAATAGTTTCATTAACGACCAAAAAGAGGGTTAACCCATGTCTTAATCCAGGAAATTAAGAGTTACTTGACCTCACGGCCAAGAGGAACAAATTTTCTATTAATCCCTAGCGTCCTAATCCTCCATGTCTCTGTAAGAACCCCGTTGATCTCGATTTTATTAATGATTGGGATTATCACCTAAAGGATTATCCTAGCATAAATCTGCTTTATATTAATAAACTAAAGACCTTCGCCTAATTTATATAACATTGATGATTGCATGTGCGGGGTAACAATCTTTCGTAGCTGCGGCATCGAGCTGGTTGTAATGTAAATCCGTGGGTACTCTTTGTCTTTCATCTGAATAGTACAGTCTAGCTGATATTTAATCTTTAAAACGTTCACCAATAGAACACAATCTTGAATTGAGTAGGAGTCTGTACACAAAGCTAAACCAGTTCCGTGTCGATAACCATCACACATAATCCAATGTGCTAAGGATACAGGAGTAAGTAAATCAAAAAGCCGGCTTCGCCGAGTGGAACAATTTTAACTCCATTAACATAAAATAAATTATGCAATTCAGTAAGTGCGGGTAAAGATCGAGTAAAAAATTCAAGCCCAAAATGAGAACCACTTTTTAGGCGTGCTACAGTCATATGCGGTAGACTCTTACAATAATGAGATAAAAGACCAAATACAGACCAGAAATAAGGAAAGTGTGATAAAGATTGTTTAAACCCCAACCGAGCATTTTTTGATCTTTTATCGCCAAAGGAAATCCAAGCATCACCTAACATTAATCCAATAACAACGCTTAGAATATGTGGAGGCAGAATAATCATAGAACTTACCAATTGAGAAAATCGGGGTGACCCAACATTTGATGTTAAATTATTACCCCATAAGACTAAATCAGTACACTCAGAATGCACACTACTAGAAAGATAATAAATAACCCCGCCGTAGGAAAAGTTAGAAAAATCTTTGGGGAAACGTCATTAAAATAACCATTTTGTAATCGATAGTAGTAGTTTTTATCATTGGGAACTCTGTTCTAAAGTGCTTATAGCGGTCTTTCTAGGATAACAAATCCATTATCGAAAGGTTGAGTGATAGAACATTTAGTACATAGCTCTTACTAAATAGAGAAAAGGGCAAATGGAGAAAGTATCATTCATTAAAAGCCTCCCCTACCACTGACGTGGGGGCCCCGCGGAGCGGAGCCTAAGAGCAAAATAACTCATAGAACACTAATCTCACATCCACCTTTCAGGAGGATTTTTGGACTTTCTCTTTGAACGTTAATACAAAGTTAATATTATGTTCAATTCTACATAAAGTCTCTGAGGTTATATTATAAACCTGCGGATACCCTAATTATATCTATTATAACTTAAAAAGTAGGATATATCTATAGTATTCCCCGCATAGAGTAGATTGCACAGAACATATTGTTCTGAGGTCACGTTAGGGAAGCGTCAACAAAAACCACATTGTGGTGATTGATGGACTATATCTTCATGCTATAACATGTACCCTATGTAGTCTCTGAGGTTTAGTTAACCTGCGGATTGTTCATTGTTTCATATCAGTTAAACTAGCTTATGCAAGTCTGATCATTAGAATTTTCCCGCATAAGAGGGTATTTCACAACACATCAGGTTGTGGTCACATTTATATCGTACTATTTGTTTTTATTGTTATTTTAGGATTTGGGGGGATGGTTAATAAAGCAAACAATAATATTTTTAGTTGCGGTATTATTAACCACATTACCCGTTCCACATAATTCAAACAATTATTTTCTTTAAAACAGTATGATATATCCTGCCCGAAGGCTATTCTCTTTAATATTGCAGGAGAAAAGGACAATAACTTTTATTCGTTGAGCGATGGCCATTCCATAATGAACCACCGGATCACTATGACCTACTTACGTAGATAACTCCGACCGAACCTAGATAGGGTTGCCCCTGTAAACCATAGTTAATTTGTCTCCTATTTTAGGGAAGAGTTATGTCTCTGTATGACTTGTCGGTCTTACAGTTAAGCATGCTTATGCCATTGCACTTTATCAGGCTCTCTTTAGCCTATTGGTTTCCATCCAATTAAAGCATACCTTCGTGCTTCTCCGGTACTATATGGGAGAATTCCGCCCCAGAACTTATTTGTTAATTATTAGAAAGATTAATCATAGTCAGCGCAGGGATGTGTGGGCGTTTGACTATTTAGTAATATATTTAAAGCAGTAACCTCTCACAGACTCTCCTGTCAATAAAGCCCGATCAAGAGTATTTACCCCAATATGTAATTCTTTTCTAACAGCTCCGCTCTGCGGGGCAACGGGGGAGCTAATTTAGAAGAATACACTTTAATAAATCTACCATCTAAATCTGATACCATAATAGGCATTCTATTATGAGGAGTAGTTGGTACATTTAGAGGTCGTTCTCTATTCGGCCCGCCTCTCTCTGCTCGTTCAGTTGGGAATTTCCCCGCTCCGCGCCCCCGTAGGGGAGACATTGAAGGCAGAAAATATTGGAAGACTAATTCTTGTAAAATCTCGAAACTGAATCCAGAAATATAGACTTCTGCTGAATAGGGATTTTCAGGATCAGCTCGTGCAAGTGAACAATCAAGATTAAAAACTCGGCGCAACATTTCACAAAATGATTGTAAATCGATTGAATGATAACCATAAAGAATTAGTCTGTACCCTTTTGATTGACCACTTTTAAGAGCTCCATCAATCATGCAAACAAAAGCTAAGACAATAGGGGTTAATAACGGTTCTAGCGTCCCTAGAATACGTTTAAAAGTATAATTTTTTGGTTGATAAAAAACATCAACAAACTGATTAAAGAATACGTCGGGGCTAGTAATTAACTGGATCATTCCAAAATTACCACTTAAACCGGAAGGCGTAGAAATAACGGGATTAAAGTCTTTGAGAATTTCCTGGAGATATTTGACTAACTCATCATATTGAGAGCTAACATTTACTAATAATCGCCAATTTTTCGTTACGGGGTCAAATAATAAAGACCCACTCGCGATTAATACTCCTAAGATAACCTCTTTTAAATGATGTTCGCGTAAATAGGTCGCTGCTTTGATTAAATTTGAGTTCATGATGTAATAGTATGTCCCTTATAATGCCAAATGTACCTTTTATTTCCTTAACCAAGTCTCATCTTATTCACTAAAAACAACATAAAATTACATTTTATCTCCCCGAAGGGGCTCTTTCTAATAACCCTTAATGGTCAATACTTCGCAATATTGAACAGACTATAACTTTATCCAAATCGCCAGGTGCAGCAATATCTCGGATATCAAACATTTAGTCGTTGAAGGCTCTACATCCTTGCTGATTGTCCGCGTTTATCAATTATGACTTTAAAGTACGATAATCTCTACATTCTTTCGACATCTCCGGGCTTGATTTTGGGCAAAATCAGAGAGTAATCGATTAGAAACGGAGATCCCAGCATATAGTTTAATTATACACTTACTTTTTCAAGTAAGGAGTTCTTTTAGAAAAACTGCCCATTAATCACTGTCCCAAATGTTAGTAAGCATATTCAGAAAAAAGTCAAGGTATTTCACTGAGGTCTAATCGACTCCCTTGTATACTACACCTTAATCATAAACATACAATGATTAACTACAGTAAAGCTGCATAGGGTCTGTTAGGATAGGTAGGCTTTTTCAAGCTTTCCCCCCTTAAGAACCGTGCGTGCGACTTTCATCGCACACGGCTCAAGCATTATACTTATCGAGCTATTGAACACAAACGACGACCCAAACAAATAAGCGAAGATTTTGAGTGGCAAAGAAAATTAGTATAAAGAAGAAGTTAAAAGATATTGATTATTAAGTACTTTACCTGAAGAAAGATATCTAGTAACTGTACGGTTAGAAACATTAAGCCATCGAGCACATTGATCTTGTGAATTAAAGCCCCTTCGGGGGCGGATTAATTCTGTTTTTGTATCATCTAAATAAACGGGCTTCGCATTAGCTGGAGTTTTGCCGAAATTAGGGGCATCTGCACCCTTTTTGCCGAACATAGGATGTAATGCTCCAGTTCTACCAAATGTTGGGCTATCCTCCTGACTTTTACCAAACATTGGGTTATTTTCACCACTCATTTTAGCTAAAGATTCTGGCGTGTGCTTGTACCCTTGTAATGAACCCGCTACTGTTAAAATATTATATCTTGGTTTAAATGAATCTAAATAGAATTGTTCAGCCGCAAGTAAAGGCGATTTATGAGTAGTATTACAGTTGTCAATAACTTTATAATCATCTCAAAAACCAAGAATCGAAATTGCGCTAGTCCGTATTTAGCAAAAGCGTTTTGGAGAATTTGATTAGACTTTTTACCTGTAATGTGTTGGTAAAACCGTACCCAAAGATTTACTGCACTACCTACATAAACAATTTCACCTGTCTTGATGTTCTGAAACCCATATACACCCGCTATATTAAATAACATGCTTCGGGCCACCTTTAGAATGTCGCCCAGATGTAAGTTTTCTACACATAAGGCGACGTTAAATGGAAATTGGATCATTTGTATTATTATGATTGTATTGGTTAAGGAAATTATTGTTCTCGGTTTGATTTAAAACAATTGTAGAACCATTCTCGGTTATTAAGCAAATTTGCCTAATCGGGACCCGCCCATTTCACAATGTGAAATGGTAGAGAATTGGATCCCTTTGTCGGTCTCACTTAATTGATTATAATTTACGAACATGTTGTTGGGGATACCAAAAATCATAGATTGTTTGTTTAGTTGGTCGTATGAGTTGACAAATAACTACCATAGATATACGGATCCTGCCGCATTGGGGCTAAGATCTTTATGTCTATATTCTATGGCTATAACACCTATAATCTAAGTCAGCTACTTTTCAGCATAGGTCACAAAGACCCTATCCTTGTCATTACAACAAGACATTCGCTTTTTAGATAATCCTTTACCCACTGATCCTTAAGAAGATTTACATCATCTCTTCCCTTAACACTTATCAAACACTGCCCCCCTGGGGCCCGCGGAGCGGAGGGAGATCAATGGGCTTACCCTGTTCCTATATAAATACCTAATTGACATTTTTAGGATCCTACTAACGCCGATTGATTACGAATCCATCAGTTAAAACACGGGAATATTTTAACCTCACGACATCAATAAATTTTCAACCTAGCATTACGACGTTTTCGTAGATTCACTTACATTATCCATGAATGTCTAGTCTAACAGGAGTCAGTTTTAAAGCAAACTCTAATCTGTATTGTCGAATTGGCTTAATACTAAAAAATCACTTTTAAAGCATTCAATTCTAGACTCAAAGAGATGGACGTCTTGGTGGGTATTCTCCACATTATTTATATAAGCTTACAGGTCGCACTCCCGTCTTGCTAATGGTAATCCGCATCTTCACGGATAATTCAATTTCACTGAGCTCATCTTGGAGACAGCGGAAGTCTCATTGGACCATTCATGCTTCGACCATATTTAGTGGCCAAGGTATTTCGCTCGAATTAAACTCCTATTGACTTTATTTTTTAGTTATAAGGTGTGGGGGGGGAGTTTTTGGACTATATCTTGACCTATGCTCTAGATCTGTTCATTCCTGCTTGAATAGTTCGGATTTCATCCAAACCAGCAGTAGTTAAGTGCGCTCTAGCCTCTAATAAAGCATGCACACGTTTGAAGTCAGCGTAATCTAATGATTTGACAGAAAGTAGTGGGTACTCATCAAAAAAAGGGAATAAATTGTTAGCTAATTCTGCCCGATCACGGATTCTAAATTGACAAATATTCGCCGAAGTATTTACCACGTAACCGCATCCGAAGAACCCAATTAGTTTTTCTAATAATTCTCTATCTCGGATATGTTGCGTAATAGAAAATTCGAGTGCACAAGAGTACCCAAGTTTCATTGTCGCATTAGCCAGAACGCTAGCATGAAAGCATGCCTCACCGTAGGCAAAGCCCACTACCCACCACGGGTTAAGAATAGTATATAATAAAGGTTTCATTAGAATAATAAATCTGACCAAAGATCAGTTAGTTAAACAGATGACTATTGCCCGCCTAACAGGCATCGAGAAACATACCACCCCGAAAGAGTAGTTTTATTACCTTTTCCTTTTATATTTCCGAATTTCTTCCATAGATCCTTACAAGTAGTCTCTGTGGTTCCCAATAATGGTTACCTGCAGATTGTTCAATATTAAACATTGTTACCTTCTAAGTAGTTAAAATTAAAGAATGTTTCTGCATACAGTAAGCTTCAAGTATAGTTAATTATACAGGGGCAGCGAAGCTACCTAAGGATCGTTATAGTTACAACCGCTGTTAACTGGAGGTTCAATCGATACCATATAGTATCTTTTTTAACTTACCAGCACTGAGCAGGTATCAATCTTTATACATCCAGTTTTCTGTTAGCAAAGATCGGTGTTTGGAATAGGTAGGAGATCTCTCTCTTTCCCCTCCTCAGAACCGGACAAGCAACTTTCATCGCATACGGCTCAAACATAAACTACTTGATATTATTTTGATACTCCGTTATTAATCAGGATTTTCATTGTCTCTTAAAGCGGCAATTCGGGCACGTAATTCCAGTTTCTGCGCTAGTGTAGGGACGGCTGATAAAGATTCAAGCCATTCAATAATGATATTTAATCGTGCAAGCTTTTTAGAATTACTTCTAGAAGCGTTTAAAATAACCATAAGTCTCGCCATCTCTAACAGTTTGTCTCGAGCTAAAAGAGTGTTCCCTACATGTTCTTTGGAGACCATAATTGCAACAATATGAGACCATGTAATAAAGTGATTATTTTTTAACGTTAGTAGCGGATGTTTTAAAAAGAAAGGAACTAACAGTACTTAGTGCTAAGATACTTCTAAAAGTTACAACAGACACTCCTCCTGTTTTATGAAATACAGACCCAACTAGACCGAAAAATGCATTAATTGCATCAAGTAAAATACTATCCTGTGTGCTCTGTGTCACATTAAACTCGCATTGTGGGGTAATTCCTCAAGTACCTTTAGTGTATAGCATAAAAGATGCAGTAAAGCACCCCTCAGCATCCACGAAGCCTAGAAGCCAGGCTGGTGTTGCTTTAATATAGTCTAATAAAGTTTGGAAATTAGGAAAATTCGGATTATTGTTTTTCATTATTTAAAATTAATACGGGAGTGATCATTCAAAGCCATTTTATAACCGTGTGATCTAAAAGAAGCTCTTAATTGAATGACGCCAATTTAATGGCCTATATCGTTATCGAGGTCAAAAGTGATCTCAGTCTATTATTATGAAAAGAACGTTTCTCGGAATTCAATAATATCAAATAATTTACATCCCTATGCAAGTCAGCCTTCTTTCAAAGTAGGTATTAACCCTATCCTCATCATTACAATAAGGCATTCGCTTTTTGCACTGTCATCTCCCCTCTAGTTGATAGAGAAAATTGCTAATCTCACTCCTATTTTATAGGAAACTATAGGGGTTACCCTGTTCCATTAGAAACACCTTAATGATTACCTTAGAATCACACTCTACACCGGAGGAATCGGTAGATCAACTAATCCATTAAAAGCAAATTAGCTCTCCTCAATATCGTACAAACATTTTCGATAACCTGTTCTAACGATGCCTTAACGTGTGTTCATTTTCATTATTCTTAGTAATCTAACCTAGCAGAGTCTTATCTTATGTTTAGATAAGATCTTACATTGTCCCAATAGCTTAGCACCTAATCATTACTAATAACGCACTTATTGGTAGGTTTATGGACAAAATAGACAATAATAATACTGTTAGTTTTAAACGGTTATCAAAAGAGGTATTAAATAGGGATTAAACAGAGGGGACTTTACTTTACTTTACGAAAAAACATTCCTTTATAAGCTTCCCCAGATGTTAAATTCTTTTTAATGGTTTGATTATAAATCTTTAATGCTTTACTTGCTGCCACAATACCTGAATAAGTAGCCAATAATTTTTGTGTGTTAGAATCAAACACATTAATAGGAATACTAAGAGCTGTACTAATTCCTTTTCGATGTTCAGCATTTAGCTTTCGCCCTGTTAATGAATCGCTAATTTGCTGGCGTGTTCCCTCTGTATGAGATTTACCGAACAGAGCGTGATTTTCGCCCTTTTTCGCTTCACTCATTTTTGCCTTCGCTTCTTCAGAATGCTGAAGCCCTGTTAATGTTGAACTGATCTTCTGTTTAGTTTCTTCTGAATGTAGATACCCCAATGAAGAGTCTGCTGTAGGCAGAATATTATAACGAGATTCCGCGGGTAAGGTAAATAATGTAAGATCAAAGTCTTGATATTGTTGTGTTATGTTGAAATCTCCCCTTAAAAGACAAAATCAATTAGCGATTTAATACATTTTTCTTAAAATTTAGAGTGTAACAATTAGTAATTATAGTCTATTTTGGTTAATACCGCTTTTATTTCAAAATACGATACTAACGATCTACTTCCATAACGGGTTTCCACCGTATTATTTCTAATGGCTTAGCAGTTCGCACTTTTAAGTAAACAGTCGGACCTCCCAATTCTGTGCCACGGTATCAAAACCGCACTCCTTCTCCCAAAGTTACGGAGTAATTTTGCCGAGTTCCTTCAAGATGATTCGCTCAAAGCCTTGGTATTCTCAACCAGCAGACCAGTGTCGGTTTAGGGTACGGTATCCATGAGAGAGTCTCCCCTCTCCGCTGGTGTCAAAATCATTGTTTCCTGAATCTAGAGTTAATTCACGGGGATGAATAAACCCTCGTTTTGCAAAGCAAAACCCTTTCCCCCTCCTCCTTTTTGGTAGGGGGTGGAAAGGGACTATAATTTAACTTGCTGTTTTTCTCATCAGCCATTGCTTTGGCAATTTACCTTAGAGGCCGTTACTTTACTTATGGAGGTTAAGCCTAGCCATAAAACCCTTCTGCTTTTGGCTAGGAAGATTTTACTTCCTTTCACGTTACTCATGTCAGCATTCTCTCTTCAGTTCTGTCCAAATAAGGAAACCCTATTCTTCAACCTAATCCTGAGTGTTCCGCTACCCCCTTGATACATTAAGATCCTTAATGTATTTTGTGGACAATACTTCGGTATATTACTTAGACCCGATACATTAGCGGTGCCCCTGAAACAGACCATTGAGCTATTACGCTTTCATTATCGGATGACTGCTTCCACATAGTCAATGCTTTAACATTGCTTAGACTCTATCTTAATCAATATCTAGAGACTCTCTTTATTCCTTATTTTTCTTGATTTTTAGGTGGGGGGAACCAAAAAGTTATTGTTTAGTAATATATTTAGCGATGTATTCTTCTTTAGTCATAGCTCTACGTTTTCCATCCTTATTCATATTGTAGGCCAAATCGATAATTTTTAGTAAATCCTCTTTTGATGGTTTCGGATTGTTTCTTATTAAAATGCACACTTCCTTAAAAATCTGAAAATGAATGGCTTTGTCCGTATGTAACATATTTGAGTTCATAAAGGGAATAAGTACATTTAAAATGTCCTCAAATTTGTCAATTTGATATCTGATTACCCCTGACTCTTTATCTTGAATAGTCCCACAGCCAAAATACGCCATAACTTTATCGAGTAAGTCCCGTAAGGCAGAGTGCTGGGTTAGATGAAACCCTGGTTTTAATCTTCCACCAGCCATAAAACTAATACAAAATGAGCCATCGCCGTCAATAAGGCCAGCAATAAAAGCGGGGATTAAGGGTGGGTGAGTTAACTCTGGCTTTACAGGACAAGCGTGCACGTGCATATAAGGAATTCCAAGGGAATCAAATAATGCTTTTTCTTGCTCGATTGTCCGGTTAGTGACTTCATTCATTGAATATGCCATTTTAATAACTTGAGCTAATACCTGTTTGTCATAATGCTTGTTATCTTTTAAGATATCCACGATTAAGACCAACATTAAAAAAGAGTATTGTTTCGCTGAATGAAGAGGATACTTGAAGAAATGAGGAATAATAATATTTAGTAGATCGGTCTTTGATTTCACGGCGTACTCAGCAGAATTTGTGTTGGAATTTATAGTAATATAACCACAATTAAAATAGTTCTTAATAGATACTAACACAGAAATTGAACTCAAATCAAGAGTAATCGAAAATGTTGGTCTAATTCTAATGCCAAATTTTGAGCTAACATTCTTAGAGATAGTACAAAAAAATGATCCGTCTGCCTGTACTAACCCACTAATATAATTAGGATCAATGGTAGAACTATCCGAATTACTATTTACTTCTCCGCTCCGCGGGCCCGAAGGGATTTTTAAATTAGAAGGAATAGTACCGGAATTATAATGACGAAGGAAGTTAATACATTTTGAATGTCCAGTGATTAATTGTCCCGAAGGAAGTAATACACTAGAATATCTAACCCCTAACGGGGTAGAAAAAGTAGTAATAATTAGTGTTTTAAAGAAAATTGTGTTCATGGTGTGTATTATAAAAGGCTGTTTCCCTAGCTGGGGGTACACATTTTTGTCAGAGATGTTGCATCAATTACATACACTGTACTCGGTTGAATTTTACCGGCTCTTTATACAGGGTACACCTCACAACCGCAGCTTATCCCCTGTGAGAATAAATGATTATCCTCTACTTATATTGATTTTTGGCATGTAGTCGTTGTAGATTCTAAAGACTTTCTTGCTGATTGCCCAATCACAAAAGATTGTTACGAAAAATATCGTACTGCTGGTTTAAGGGGTTTTCAGCATATAGCCGAATTGTTGATTCACCCGCTCCGCGCCCCCGTAGGGGAGAATATAACAGGTGAGTCAGGCCTGGAAAAAAGCAAGCCAACCGAATGGTTGTGTAATTTCTTGGACTACCTTAATTTCACTTAGCAATATTTAGGGACCTTAGTTATTTGTTTTGGGCTGTTTCCCTTTTGACTAAAGACCTTAGCACCTATAGTCTGACCATCCTTTATTTACTGTGAACCATTCTAAGGTTAGATTCTATTGATAGAGTCATCACGACCCCCCAATCAAGTTTTTTATGAACATAGTATCCAGTGCTGTACCAGTTCACAGATACAAAGAACAACCTACCAAAATAGGTTTCGCGGAAAACCAGCTATCTCCAGGTTAGATTTATCTTTCCAATAATTCCCTATTTTTCAATAGGGTTTAGACTATACCTTCAACTGACCTTTATCTTAGGAATTCCATAATAAAGTTAACCAAATCAGTGCTAGCGTTTTGCAAATATGGTGTATAACGTATCCTCTCTATTTAATAAGTGTCTCTCGGCTCCGCCGGCCCCCGGGGGCGTAAAATATATTGTTTATTAAAAGCCTCCCCCGATTTGAGGTATTTACGAACAGTTCCTCGACTAATATTAAGATGTGTTGCTAGATCTGTTTTAGACTTAAAAGATTGAATAAGCGTATTGTCTAAAGAGTATAAATAGCACGACTGAGCATTATGCGCTACTTGCCCAAACATATAATGGTTACTCCCACTTAAAGATTGGCTCATTGCTAGGCGTGTTTCCTGAGTATGAGTCTTTCCATAAAATGGATTAGACCCTCCCGAATTTTTACCTTTCAGAGTATTACTAATCTGATTTTTCACCTCCTCCGGAACTATGAACCCTTTTTTCCCCTTCTTGGCTCGATCTTCATCACTTCGGGGTTTACCGTAATTAGGATGGTTCTCACCACTCATTTTCGCCTTAGTTTCCTCTGTATGTTTATAACCTAAAGGAGACCCAGCAACCTTGAGAACATTAAATTCTGGATTAAGAGAAGTGATATAAAATTGCTCTCGCTCGAGTAATTGGTCAATTGCACAAAATTCCAAAATTACAAAAGAGAAACTCTGAAGTCCGTATTTGAGGATGGCTCGTTGTAATAAGATATTTGATCGAAGCCCGGATAAATGTGCCATAAAACGTTTTCGGAGATTCTTTGTTGAGCCAATATAGACTTTATTATTTGCGGTACAAACAAACGCATAAACTCCCGCCTTGTGTCTTAGAGCATCTTTAATTAAAAGTTGCATTTGTCCTAAATGAATATTGGAGTAAATAAATTCAATTTGGTGCAGAAATTCTTTAATCATTTTGTTCATAATTTGTAGTTCATGTAGTTTTTATCATTTTAATACAGTCTCAAGTGTCAAATGACGGCCTCAAATAATCTAACATAGATCTTGAGGGGGAGTGAGAGACGAGCGTGTAAAATACGAATTATACACACGATATAAGCCTTGAGTTTTCACTCAAAGTCGTTACGGGGAAATATAAAGGATACTAATAATTACTGGTTATACAATTATAAATCTTCCCACGGTATTACCTTAGATTTCTCCTTAGGCTTCACCGTTATGAGCTAGTTTCATTAAGAGTCACCTCCTAAATCGGACGAAATTTCATCCCTTACCACAACTCCTCGGAACCTATTGCAACAGATACCCGTTCAGTCCATAATGACTTGGTCATGGTAAGATCACCTGGTTTCGGGTCTAATCTATGATACTTACCGATTACGTAGTCGCTTTCGCTAAGTATTTCTACTTGCATCATTGATTAACTCGCTGACCCATTCGGGATAGGTAGGCCCTCTCAAGCTTTCCCCCCCTCAGAACCGTACGAGCGACTTTCATCGCATACGGCTCAAGCAATCCGGATTGTATTATGCTTTGATTTGAAATCTTTACTCCATTACTACTCTTTTGGACAACTTATAATCCCCTAATGATCTGTTAGATCGCATTGCTCTTTGAACAGTATTATGAGATACTCCAATAAATTTAGCAGCGTCTCTTTGAGAATCGAAATAAATGACCTCTGACGTTTTGATATTTAAAAGGGAAATTTGAATAGTATGGGAAGGTTTACTACCTTTCAACCCTGCCTTAGGATGAGCATCACCAGTAACACCAAACATAGAGTTTTTTTCTCCTTGTTTTGCAACGCTCATTTTGGCCCGAGTCTTCCCCCAAAGGGGGGGGACCCGGGGGAAACCCCCGAGTCTCCTCTGTTCTTACAACCCCAAGGCAAGAACCCGCGGTAGGTGCAAAGTTATATCGGAAATTTTCAGGCAGGTTAAAGAGCCAATCTAACCAGTGTTGCTCTCTTGCTAATAGATTTGCCTTATTTTCCTCTTGCGTTAATTCAGGATTCTGCTCCACGTATTCAATAACAATAAAACCAAAGAACTTAACACCGTGTTTATCAATTGCTCTTCGTAGATGTACATTAGAACTGTTAATAATATGGTCCATCATACGTACTCCCAAATTTACTGAACTCCCAATATAAATGGCTCCAGTAACATTACAAATAAGGGCGTAAATTCCACTTAAACCGACAAGCGATTTTCTAGCTGAAATCAGATTTTCAGTTGAATCTAATCCTGTGATTTCTAGAACTCTCGGTAAACTCTTCGCATGTTCGCAGACATCCGAAGCAGAAACCGGGTCCGAATAAAGAAACATTTCAAATGAACTAAAAAAGTTCCCAGTATCTAGATAAACTAAATATTGGATTAATAAATCAAAGAAGTACAATAATTCTAGGTTTGACATGATGGTATGTTTAGAAAATGGTAGGAGGTTAATGTAATATAACTAGTTCCTAAGTAGTTATAGCAGGAACAGTGCCCCTGACTTTCTCACTTCATAAGAAGGATGCTGCCGTCCAAGCCTTTTCCTCTTGAAGACCGTTTAATCTTGACATCCTTAGTCACTTATGAATGGACATCAACCAGCCACAATAATAATATGAATCCCCCGATAATACTAAAATCGGGTTACCCCGCTGATCGACAAAATAGTCTTATTCAATAGGCACCTTTAGGTGAACCCTCTTTGGTTCGGATGAGTAGCCTTCCGGGCATGAACATCCAATCTCTGTACCTTTTAACAACCCTAATTTAAGGTCTAGTAAAACCGAGAATAAATATTACATTGTGGCCAAATATAGTAAATATACTGTCAACAATAGATCTATAATCATCTCATTATAAAGGGTTATGTTCCAAAATAAGCAGTTCATGAGTTACACACTGTGTTCAATTTCCTTTTTTTGTTCTTAATTTCAGTTAACATAATACAAACTCATATTAAAGGATCACCTATACTCAAGTCTGCCGCCTTTCAACGTCGATCATTTGTACCTCAAATATCCTTTAGACTATCCTAAGAATACAATCAATTAATTAATAGGTACTAATCGTATGCTTACCATTACAGTAAGCCATTCGCTTTTTGAGTTATCATTTACCCCCTAGCCGATATAGACACTTCTAGTTTACACTGTTATAATCTACCTCTATCCATTTTAGAGAATCACTCCTGAACAGATAGGAGCTATGGGGCTTACCATGTTCCAGATTCAACACAAGTTCAATCTCCTTAGGTCCCTCCTTTACTTCGGTGGTTTAGCTCTTTTACCTACGCCAGCATAAAAAACGTAGGCCCTCCACTATGAAGAATCCAACTGATTAACTATCATTTTTAACAAAGCTTACGGTAGATTCACTTTCGTTGACCATAGAGATTTTACCCTAGCACTCGCAAGCGATATGTTACATTGTCCCAAGGAGCTTCAGACATTCAGATTACTCCAAATGCATGCCTTGGTAGGGTCTGTTCAAAAGAGAAAACAGGGGGATCTTACACCGCCATTGTTGAATCTGACCTCACGTCGCACTTATGCAAAAGGTACACAGTTACAAATCAAAAGATTTGATTCTGTTGCTTATAGAACTACCGATTCAGGATCTATTTCACCAGTTATCTACTTACTTTTCATCTTCAGGGATATTTTCTGTACCCCCGGACTATATCATCATCCCAATAGGGAGCTAGCATGTAGTCTCTGAGGTTCTTTAAGAATTACCTGCTGATAGTCCAATTCAACCATTATCACTTGATATAGTAGATTGAAATAATTGGAGTTTCCAGCATACAGCTTAGTATAATGATGCTAATTTCTTAGCATCCGGAAATATGATTCATTCTATCTATTAATTAATTGGAGTATACGTTACGAGATAACCTCTGAATAATTGGCCTGTTTTAATACATTTGAGCAGATGATTTTTATTAGCTTGCTCCGCTTTGCTAGTAGCGTTTAAACTAGGATACAGAGTGATTAATGTTCTAGACTCATCATAAAAATAGACTGGTTTATATCTATGTTGAGAAGCATTAATAGATAATAGACGTTGTGCTTCAGACAAAGTCGCACCCTTATTCACAGGTTCTTTACCCTTATTTGCAGCACTAATCTTAGCTTTAGCATCCTCCGTAAGATGATAACCTAAAGGTGATCCCGCTGTGGATAAAAAATTATAACGTAAAGAAGCGTGCAAAGCGAAGAGCCAATCTAAGTAAAATTGCTCCCGCGATAATAAGTTTGCTTTATTCTCCTCTTGTGTTAATTCTTCGTTAATTTCTACTAGTTCCACGACAATAAACAGAAAATTCATAATTCCATACTTTTTGATAGCATTTTTTAAGTGAACATTTGAACTATCCGTTATATGATTTCTAATTCGGTTCGCTAAATTAATAGACGACCCGATATACATTGCTCCTGTGACGATATTCTTTACACAATAGATACTCCCTTTTAAACGTTCATAAGCCTCGACCAGTTGTTCAGTTTTATGAAGAGCCCTTCGGGGAAAATTCCATAACTGCTGGTAGTTCTTCAGCAGCATCACAGTAAATAGTATTTACAAAGAAATCAAAGATTGTACTTGTAAATTCTTTACCCTCAATATTGAAGGTAGTTACTTGGAATAAATCTACGTAAGCCCCTACTTCTGAACCCATTAACAGGAATAGTAAAACCCCAATCAACGCCCCAAAGTAAAGTAACGTTACGAAGATAATCCACTTTAAATAAATAGCGGTAATCCGAAGGGAAGATGCGGCAATCGACAAGGCCGACTTGAATAAGAAATATACTTGTGTTTGTGTCATATTAGGTGTTTATTACCTGTTTACGTCGTAGGTTAGACGGATTAATTCGTATTAATTAATGTATAGAATGATCTCTTTTGTTTTTTTCAAGGATACTTTTCTGTACCCCTGGACTATATCGTCATCCCAATAGGGAGCTAGCATGTAGTCTCTGAGGTTCTTTAAGAATTACCTGCTGATAGCCCAATCCAACCTTTATTACTCGAGAGTAGATTGAAAATTAGGGTTTTCCAGCATACAGCTTAGTAAAATGGTGCTAATTGCTTAGCACCGGGGACTTTTGATGTATTCTACCAATTATATTGAATATTCCTTAATTAATTGGATTATACGTTAATAGATAACCTCTAAACAATTTTCCTGTGTTAATACACTGAAGCATATTAGTTTTGTTTGCATTCTCCGCTCTGCACGTTGCATTCAAACTTTCGTACATAGTGATTAAATTCTTTGATTCATCATAGAAATAGACTGGTTTATATCTGTGTCGAGAAGCATTAATGGATTTCAGCCGTTGCTCATCCGATAACGGAATACCTAGAAATGCAGCACGGATTTTCGCCCGTGTCTCTTCGGATCTTTTAACACCAAGAGGTGAACCAGCCGTATGCGAAATATTGTATCGGGGGTGTAGTTGATCCAAATATGTCTGCTCCATGGCTAGAATTAAATCACGATTCTCCTGTACAGATAAATCATAATCGAATGTATAAACCTCTAAAACAATAAATATAAAGGACTTAATCCCGTGTTTTTTAAACGCGTGTTGAAGTGGGATATTTGAACTTTTCCCTTTAAGATGCTCATTCAATCTTCTAGCTATATCTACGCTACTACCCACGTATACAATTTCACTCGGCTTCGCCGGCCCCGAAGGGGAGTAATACTATTTTGAAATGCATAAATTCGGTTTCGTTAATGCCTTAATAATTGTTGAAATTACCAGAAGATCTTCTAGATTTCTGAAAATCATTACAGGTGTTACTGAAGGAGCAGTGTTAGAAGAAGAAACTTCCTCCGTGTTTGAAGTAGAATAATGGCGAAGAAAATTTGAACAAACGGAATGGCCCGTAATTAGTTTCCCGCTGGGGAGTAAAACACTAACAAATCTTGGACCTAATCCGATACAAGTTTTAGTAACTAGTAAACCTTTATAGACAAATGTTTTCATTAGAATTTATTGTATAAAATCATCGTTTTATTAAAACACTACAATAAAACCATTATCACCAAAAAGATTGTGTGAATAAAAGATTATTATAGTAAAGAGTATAGTAATTAGAATACTATAGTAAAGGGAAAAATAATTAGAATTTTGGTTTAGAATAAAGAGGCCCCTCCGGGGATTGATCTTTGGGTTATAAGGAAAAATAATGCTTGTTTAGATTAATAGTTATTATCGTATTTAAATAGCATCACGGTGATCCTCACGGTACTCTCCACTATCGCTTAATGAATCATATTTAGTCTTGGAAGATGGTACTCCCTTCAGACAAGTTTGCTCTCATCTTACTTAATTACTCTTTTATTATTAGGCAGTACAGGACTATCACCTTCTTTGGTTTATTATTCCACTTAATTTCTACGCCTCCTGAGCCAGGAATCAATCTCAGGCCAGATAAATTACCCCTGTCCCGGGGTGAGTAAAGACTACCCTAGATTCGCTCATCACTACTACTAGGATCTCGGTTGATTTCTTTTCCACCTCTTACTCAGATATTTCAATTCAGAGGGTTATTATATTTGGTTTTCCTGAGGAATTAGTAAGTTGTCAGTTTTTCACCTACTTTTTGACTATATTGCCTCCTTTTAGATACATTAGCTAGACATCTTCGATAATTCCTTTTTACCTTGGTAATACATAACATATCATTATTATATCCTTTTTCTTACTCCTCTTTTTATCAACATAGCTGAAGGCACTATATTTACTCGAATTTAACGGGAATTAAATACCACACTTTTTGATTTTAGGTTAATGATTGGGGATTTCGAATAAAAAGGAAGGTGAATAAGACTATTGAGAATCGAACTCAAATCCCACCCTTATCAAGAGTGTACTTTACCCTTAAGTTATAGTCTTCCTACGGGGACCGCAACAACGGGTTTTCCATTTAAAATGAATCACCGCCCACCCGCCCCGCGGAGCGGAGGCTTTAAATATATCTACGCTGTTATTGATATGAAGACCGGGGAAGTTTTATCACACTATTCTTTTGATACTAAAATCAATGGTTCTAATTTTACTCCCCGGCCCCGGGGTAGAGAAGAATTTATCCCTTTCTATATTATACTCTTCATCACTATTGCTTCAGTAAACCCAATTAATATGGAGTCAGTCGAAGATTTCTTTAAAGCATTTATTAAAACAATTGAAGTATCAGATGATGGGCGTAATTTAACTGAATTACCAGGTTTTCCAGTAGATAGTGATACACCCACAGATAACTCTTAATCATACATTATTTGATAATCTCCCTCTTTCCCTAATTCCTTATCATAAAAACCCCATTATACTGAATCTCTCACCTTTCTTTGGGCTTAGATGGCGCTGACCCGGTGTTCTTCTGGAGGCTAGATCCACCCCCTCTCCCAAAATCCCTTTTTTCTTTGTTTAATTTGTCTGATTTGAGGCGCTTCTGAATAGAATAAACAGTGTTTTCGTCTCAAGGTTGAGCGGATTTGAACCACTATCAGATGTTTTGGAGACATCTGCTCTACCATTGAACTACAACCTTAGAATGCCGACTAGAGGAGTTGAACCCCTACCACCTGATTACAAATCAAGTACTCTACCAATTAAATTAAATCGGCGTCCCCACCGCCCCTTACTCACACAACAACCGCGGGGGGGTATAATCCACCAATTTCTCTTTTTAGATAAACTATAACATTATTCGCCCTCTCCCCCATCCCACCAAAGGGCCCCCATACTATGTAGGATATGCTTGATATTTAACTATCTAATCACTGGCCTATTAATACTCCGCTCCGCGGGTTACATAGTAACCGAGATATAACTATACTGCAAGTAGGGTGATTTGAACACACATCCTCTCGCTTGGAAGGCGAAGGCATTTCCATTATGCTATACTTGCTGGAACACATTGGATATAACTGTCATTATGTTATATTTGCTTTCTTTGTTCGAATGCCTACCCCCTAAAAGGTTAATTAATTGAGGTTGAATGCAAAGAGTAGCTCATGTTTATAAGATATATGACTGACACTGATCCTCCTCCCCGAGGATGCCCCTTCCGATGGATTCCTCCCCCCCACCTTACGAAGGGGACAGGATTCTCAAAGAGAACGTAGGACCTAGACTTTTCTTATATACGATTTTTCTTACTCTTCATTTTTATCCCTCCTCCTCCATACCAAAAACCGATTTTTTGGATCTATGGTGTAATTTTCACATGTTAATAAATACACGCATGAAAGTTAATGGTTTAAAGTTGTATACCCCACACTCTGGTTTGGCAGATGATTTTAAGGTATTGTGTCCTGTTGCGCGATCTTATTTTTCTTTGGTTAATTTGAGGGGGGGACTCTAAGAAGTAGTTAATTATATTATACTGACCCCCGAGGGTCATCCTGAGAGGCCCCAACGTTCTCGGTTTTTGTTTCAAAACAAAGTGGAGAATCCACAACATCGTTGTGGCAGGGGGCGTTATAACTATGTAGTGCTGGACGCTATATTCACTCTTTATTGGCGAGGGAGTATTCCTATTATTTTACCACTACCATTCTCGTTAATTGTAATTGTACGAATAACGGTAGAATATCTTTTGATAATAGATATAAAAGAACCATTAATAAGAAGAATCCATATGATACTTGGTTAAGGAAATAAAATGGCACTAATTGTGGCATTATGTGAGGAGTAGGTATTGGTTAAAGAATTATACTATATTCCCTCCACTCCCTCTGGGGTTGGGCCCGGAGGGGAATGATAAAAATCTCTTAAATCTGTTGGGAAATTCTTCTTTAGTTTCAGCATAGCTTACTTACAGATTCCACCGGCGTGAAGGTAAAGAATTGGAATCCAAGGCAAATTCTAAAACGGCGTAGAGTTAATTTTGTTCTGCCCGTTAAACCCTCGAACATTAAGGAAAGCTGCCCCTGGCCGGAGGCCGGGGTTTTATTTGTTAATAAAAAGGCGTCGCGGAGGAAACCCACCCCAAACAGATTAAACTCATCTTTGGAAGATGTACCCAAATTAGAGGAAAAACCCAAAGGCCCGGATCGAACTCGCGTAGGGTCTTTAGGAAAACGGTTGCTGCTAATTTCACTAATATTGGATAGAAGTTTAACTCCCCCCCTCTTCTTAACGGTGGGATAGAGGGGATGCTACGGGATTTTACTTACCCTACCAAAAAGGAGCGGGTCGAATTGAATAATCTACAATCATCTATGGCGAATTGTTGAGAGATAGTAGAATCGAACTACTACCATGTACGTGTAAGATACACACTCTACCAATTAAGTTAATCTCCCTATTCTGCAAAGCAAAAATCCCCACGCAGTGGGAACATCTCATTCTTACTTTTATTCAATTTTTCTTCTTTGTGGAGGGGGCACGGTGGGGGAAAGATGGGTCTGGTATGAGTAAGTTTATGGAGACACGCCCCATACTTAGCATGTTGCGTTATGATTTATTAATGTGATTCCGTAATCGTGGTAATCCCATTGTCGGGTTGGGGGTTGGGAACACTGTGATAATATACCCCGCCTCCCCCGGTTTTCTTAATAAAAAATAAAGGGGTAGGGTTCTGGTTTGTGGGGGAGCCCTGACGGGTATTTTTATAGTTAGTTTTTGGGTGAAGGCGGGGGGAGGGATAAAAATCGGAGATTTTCGGGGAGGAGGGCGATCCAAATTATAACTGGGCTTAGATGAATGCTAATTAGACGTTTGTTCATTTAGCCAGGCTAAATACCGTTCCAACGATACGGCCTCGATAACAACGGGCATAAAAGCGTGTTGAACCCCACAGATTTCAGAACATTGTCCATAAAACACACCCTCTCGTTCAATAAGAACAGACGTTTGATTCAATCTGCCTGGGACAGCATCGATTTTCAGACCCAATGACGGCACCGCGAAAGAGTGAATAACATCTGTTCCCGTTGTAAGGAATCTGATATGTGTTTGAGTAGGAACAACAATTCGTGAATCAACTTCTAAAAGTCGTAATTGTCCTTCTTCTAATTCCTCAGTAGGGACCATATATGACTCGAATTCGATAGATTCACCATCTGAGTTAACAAAATCAGAGTATTCATAAGACCAATCCATTAAAACCATTGATTAAATTAGAAGTAACGTAACCCGCTTCGGAGTTTACAAAGTATAAGAATTATGTTCATCTTTATTAGTATCATCCAAGTAAAAACGATATGATACCCCTAATTGATTCTTAAATAAAGTTTGGGTTTTTAGATGTTTCTTAATGTAAGTATGATGAATATTAAATTCCCGTTCAGCACTAACAATGCTAGGAAACCATTGTCTCTGATTAGTAGTTTCATTCACTACAATGATTGATTGAGATTTTATAGGTTTTCTATTAGTAATTTCCAATAATGTTTGTGGATGTGCAGTAAAATAAAATGATCCTTCCGCGAAGCGGGGGGTCAGGAGTAGAAACTAATTTTTCCTGACCTAAATATCTAGAAATAACTCGGTAATCTTTAAGACCTAATGCTTTAGCCGCTGCCCATGAACTAATGAAAGTATTATAAACTGACAATTTATCTGCGTTAATCGCTACAATTTTTCCAACCCCGGCCCGCGGAGCGGAGGTTAAATACGTTTAAATGACTTACTCCCCCGGGGAGTGTAAATCACCACACGCAAACAATAGGCAACTAAGAAGGCATTGGGAGATTCTAAATTTTCATCTTTACTTAAATACAGAACAATTCTTATACTATCTTCTAAAAAATACTGTTTAATGTGGACTTTCTCTTCTACCTATAATAGGATGTTTAGCATAAAGTCTCTGAGGAAACTATTTCTTCCTACTGGTGTAAGCAATATATTTTACATTATGACTATATAGTAGTAGTATATCATGAATATTACCAGTATATAGCTAAATGATTATCTAATATGGTTATTAGACGGCTTGGTTAACCATTGATGACCTAAAGTTTTGATCGTCATAGCAGGGTCAATGACTTCATCCATGAGGTACAATAACTTGAAACTAGGAAAAGCAATGGCAATTAATACTACTGCGGGAGTAATTGTCCAGATTAATTCAATTAATGTGCCGTGGTTTGAGTATTTATGAACAATCTTGTTAGCGTTAGAATTGAAGCTTAGAAGAATAGAAAATAACATATAGCCAACGCCTAATAGGATAATTACTAGATAAAACATAATTTGATTATGCAATTCAGTGATTCCCTCAAAAGAAGGAGAAGCCAAACTCAACAAATATCGGTTGATGTTTGTTGTTGGACTATTTCTTTACTTGTACTAATTAGACTATATGATATGTAAGATCTCTTATAACTAGACCCTAATTTATAAAGCATAGATGGAACCATATGTTGACTTACAATTGATCTCAACCGGGGCATTGAAGAAGATCTAATATAAAGGCCCCTCCGGGGATATTTCTTATCCCCTTTAACTCGTAAAGTACATTCTAAGTTGTATCTAATGATAAGAACGTTCATTAAAATCACTACGTCTTGAAGAGTATAGGAGTCAGTACATAAAATTAAACCATAATCTCTTGCCTCTCCGTCACCTTGGATCCAGTGTGCTAATGCTACAGGAGTTAAAAGATTAAAGATATCCGCTGGGATACACTTAATACCATTAACATAGAATTAAGTTCGTAAATCAGTTAAACAAGGTAAAGCGATTGTAATTAACGTTAAGCTAAAATTAAGGCCCCTCCGGGGATTATGCCACAATCGTGCTCTAAAGCGTGGATAGCTAAGACAATATGGGGATAAAATAATAAAGACGTGCCAAAAATAATCAAAATGAGCGAATGATTGCTCAAACATTAATCGTGCATTAGCTGTAGAACTATTCAATTGCAGATTGGCATCGGAAAGTAAAAGCCCTACAATCACAGATTTAATATAATAAGGGAAAGTAAGACCCCTCCGGGGATTGCGAACAACTTTAGTTAATCGCTTTCCTCCAACCATAGAGGATAAAGACCCTCCGGGGTTGTACAGCTGGCTTGATAGAAATCGTTAGGTGTTAAAAGGTCAAACATACTGGAGTTCCCTAAGTAGTACAAAGTTTCTGACATGTAGTCTCTGAGATATCCCATAATAAGGTTATCTACTGATTGCTCTAATAGACTATTAACTGTTAAAACTAAAATAATAGTAAGAAATAGGTTGAAAAGAGTGTTCCAGTATTTAGTCAGATTCTCGTAATATAACTGAATTCTTGATAAACAGCTCCGCTCTGCGGGGCCCCCCCAACGGGGGAGCTAATTGGATTAGGCACTTCGTTAGCACCGTCTTGAAATGTGAGTTGCCATGGTTCAGGTGCATCATTATACACTGGACCTAAACAGTAAAATAGGAACAATAGGAGATTATTGATCATAACTTAATATAAGAATTGGGATCCCTTAGGTGAAGGAAATGAGAATGAAGAACGTATAGAGAATTTGGATACGTATGGATTTCCATAAGCTTCTCGTATAGAGGAAAGAAATTAAATCAATCCCCCTTCTTTTATTACTCTCTCAAGAAAACTGCCCTCCGGGGCCCAGCGGGCTTTCTTTAATAAAAATAATGAATTCTCCATTCTGTATCCTGACTATTAAATCAGGCATGGACTCTCTCTTCATCATAAATATATGATGTTTACTTGTTGTCTCTGAGGACCCGGGCGAAGCGGCCCCTCCGGGGAGTCTGTTTTAATAAGAAAAAGGTAGAATTTGTTTCCTGCTGATTGACCCAAATTAGAATTATCACCTAAATGTGTGGTATCTAATAATAGTGGTTATTTCAGCATATAGTAAGATATACCCATTCCCCCCCCCCACGGAGTGGGAGAAAATAATGGGCATTTTTAATACCATTGTACTTATAGATCTTCGGAAATTTGATAAGAGTATAAAAGAACACCCTTAATAACCTTCCCTGTATCCAGATACTTAGCAATTGTCCGAATATCCATGTGCAGCCCTTTAACCGTGAGGTTTCTAGAGGCAAATGTTAGAATCAATTTCCTGTCGGGAGAGTAAACGAACACCTGGTTTCGATTAGGATGAGACATTCTAGCAGCGGATGATCTTTGGCTCTCTCCTTTGGCTCGAGAGATTGGTGCTGGAGATGCTAAAAGGCCCTCCGGGGTTGAATACTTGAAATAAGAACAGGATCTGGCGTGATACCAGTTAAGATAATCTGTGTAGATAAGTGGCGTTGATTCATATTAGAAACAAGACGTTTGATCATCTCTTGACCCGCTGTAGTTAAATGGTAGCTCCCTCTGTGAAGTTGCACTAAATACTGCCAATATTGATAATCTACTCCTTTAGTTGTGAAAAAGTGAAGGCTGTTAAAAAGAGGAACGATTTCATCATAAAGTACTTGCATATCGGAGATTAAGAATTTGTTCATATGATCGGTTTGTTCTCCGGATCCCGCACGGTAAACACTACCATTACCCCCCTTAGGGGGCTTTTGATTTTGAGTATGTATTAAAAAGAAAAAGGAAAAAGGCGTCCCTCCGGGGATTGCGTGAAGTGTGGGTAAAGAAACATCTTCCTGGCTAATACTAAATCTTGGCGTTGTGTCATAGTAAAAACTCCCCTCAACAAAACCAAGTAACCAATAATTTGTAATATTAAAAATATGAGTTGAAGGTAAATCATAATTAGTTCTGAAATTCTTCATAGAACGTCGGATTTCATAGATTTTTTGACTACCCTCAGGCGTCAAATGCTCCTTCATAGCCATAATCTGTGCAATTTCTTCCCGCGAAGCGGCGGCCTTAAAATATAACCATTTTTTAGTATTCAATGTAAATTGATTAAATAGAGGAATAACTACCCCGTTAATCGTACGGAAATCGCTAATATGATAAGTAGCAATACGTCCTGCTTCATTACTAATATGACCACTTCCAAATACATTATCTTTAAGCCATTCAAGTAAAGGGAGATGATCAATATGAACTCTAAGCTGGTATTTTAATAAAGCCCCTCCCCCGCGGAGCGGCCGGCCCCGGAGGGGACGAGGTTTACCGGTTAGTTTTTCCCTACCATGTGTGACCAAAAATGAACATTCCGCATCGGTATACCCACAAATCCATTGAACAAGCTCAAACGGTAAATTTACAGGTTCTGTTCCTACCCAGTTTTGTTCCATCCAAGGATTAGATTTATCCGTACCAATAGCCCCGGTGTTTTGTGAATAACCGGCCCCTTCGGGGAATAATATTGTTAATTTGCATTCGAAGATAATAGAAAAAGAATAGACCACCATTGCTAAAAATAATCGGTAGCATAATGACGAAGGTAATTAGAATATCTAATAACAGATAAATCAGTACACAAATTTTGTACACAAGGATAAGAGTGTATAATGAAAATCTAGGAATTAGTTCATCTCGGCTTCGCCGGCCCCTGAAGGGGGAGTACAAAGTAAAAAGACCCTTTGATAATTAAGGGCACATCTCTCAACAGATTATTCATATTTACCTCGAATAATCTAAATACAAAGATGATATAAACAACCGTGTACAGAGTGTCCACTGCCCTCCGGGCGCTTTATTATTTAATAATAAAGAGGGTTTTTTCCAAATCGAAGCCATTAATAACTAGGAAATAAGCGATGATAGTCATAATCATCCCCGCAAAAATAGAGAAGATGATATAAACCCGACCAAAATCTAAAGTAATGTTTAATGTTTGCTGTGTAACCATAATAAACATTCTTTTGTCCTTTTTATTATTGTTTACTTTTACATAATTCTTTATGTTTTCTTAGTGATGGAGGGGGAGTGTCAAAAATCATTATTAAATAAAGAAGGAAAACCACAATACTACTTTGTACCTAAATCAAATAATACGTTCTCAATGTACCCAATTAAAGGGATGATAATCAAAAAGTATGAGAAATAAAAGGCTGTTCCCAGTTGGCTAATTGTAATAAAAGGTTCTTCCACGTGCTGTCCGCCTACGAAAAGAAGAATTAAGAAATTAGCAACAAATAGCCAGAAGAATAATCGCCGAAGAGGACTAAAAGCTGAACTTCGGATTCTACTAGTATCCAAAATAGGTAGTAAGAAGAGAATAAAAATTGCAGAAAACATGGCAACTACACCACCTACTTTTGATGGAATAGCACGTAGAATAGCGTAAAATGGAAGGAAGTAAGATTCAGGAACAATACTAGAAGGAGTTACCATCGGGTTAGCAGGGATATAATTGTCGGGGTGAGCAAGTTGGTTAGGGATATAACATACAAAATATCCTAATACTAAGAAGAAAAAAAAGACCCCTACTAAATCTTTGAATGAGTAATAGGGATGAAAATAAATTCTGTCAGTATTAGAGGAAACACCCAAAGGATTATTACTCCCGTCTTCGTGAAGGGAAATTAGGTGCATAGCAGCTAAAGCAGCTAAAATGAATGGTAATAAATAATGTAAACTAAAGAATCGGTTTAAAGTTGCGTTATCAACAGAGAAACCACCCCAAATAAATTCTACTAAGTCTTTACCAATCCAAGGAATAGCTGATAGCATATTAGTAATTACAGTTGCCGAGAGTATAGCAATAAGATATTTAAGCTAATTTATACAACATAGAAGAGTGGAAGTAGGGAGTAACAATGCAAATTCTCCATAGATTCCTTCCAAATGTAAATAACATATTGATCCTTATGTTCACCAGAAGACACAGCTGAACATTTCTGATTATAGAGATCGTTTAAAATAGTAATTAGATAATCAACATCTTCTTTCCCCTTTTGGCCTTCTCCCTTACACATTGCGAAAGGGAGAAGTGGGCGGAGCGGAGTAAATTAATAGAAGAAAAGGTCACTAAAAATCAATGATACTTCATTTAATACTCCTCGTTGAATTAAAACGGCATCATCCCCGCAAAAATAGAGAAGATAATATAGAAAATACCTAAGTCCGTTGCTTCTGTATAGAAAACCCAAAAAATAATGGTGTAATTTTGTTTTTGTCCTTTTTATTATTATCCCTTACTTTTCTGTATCCCAACCCCAAAGGGGGGAGAAATTAACTATTGCTATACTTTAGGACTATTTCTTAATCCAAAACGGATTCAACACTTGTAGTCTCTGTAGAGCCCATTATTGGTTTCTTGCTAATTGCCACTCAAATATAATCATTATTACAATTAAAGTAGAGTATATTATGGATTAAAGCATTTCGTGCTGTTATCCCGATTATAAAAATCGGGGGGCGAAACACCCCAAAGACTCATTTGCATTTACTTGGCTCAAATAATCAATGACTTTTTATAATTAATACAAACTAATTAGAAAAAGCGCGCGGAGCGCAGATAAGAGGGTATATTCTATTACGCATGAATTTTGTATAACATTAAGCGAGGCATATAAGGTAAAACTGCTGCTCGAACGTTTGGTAAATATTGAGCTGGAATATAGAGAATCCATCCTTTTCCTTTCGCCCGAATGTTTGCTTTGATTCCAAAATTAGTATTAAGCACGGAAATTAAAAGTTCAACATCAGACTTCGTAAAGGCATTAGTGTGAAGAAGCATACCAGATGCAAGATAACCACCGTCATCACAAATCCAATAAGCAAAGGCACGAGCAGTGAGTAATTGTCCAATAATAACAGGTACAGTTTTTACACCGTCAACATAGAACAGATCTCGAAACTGGTTAAGTAATTCCAATCTTCGGGTTATGAATCGTACAGTTTGGTGTGTCCCTCCTCGACCATCTCCAGTTGGTTTAGGAAAAGGAACAAAAGCAGTAGTAAATCCCCAAAATAAAAACTGTAACCAGATGAAAATTAAATAATCAAAATGCTTAATACTTTGCTTAAACTCGATCAGCGTATTACCCTCCCCTTTACCATGAGGTGAAGCATAAGCGTCTCCTAAAAGTGACCCTACTAAAATATATCTTTTGAGGTAATCCTAGGTTATTTTTATCGATACACACCATTAATGGAACAATTGTTGAGCAAAACACAAGACTCTTGAAAACGATAGTATATTACATATTTTACTACCCATTCTTAATCTATCTTTATTTTCTCGGCTTCGCCGGCCCCGAAGGGGAGCCAAGTTTGGACTATATCTTAACCTTTACTTTATCGCATGTAGTCTCTGAGGATTATTTCGTATTATTGTCTCCTGCTGATAGCTCATTAATCAATTTCCCTTTTATTACTCAATAGAATAAGAGAAAAATAGAGCGTCCCAGCATATAGCGATAATTCGTCTATTAGACTTGGGCCAAAATTTAACCCCAAGGAAGTACATACAAATTCTCAAAGTTAATTCAGATGATGTTATTCAAAATCTACTCCAATTAACTATCCTGTTCCTTATCAACATCTTAATCGGATTATCCTTTTTAATTAGTCTCATTTAAGGCCTTGTGTATTGACTGAGAATCCCGACTGTACATTAAGCACCATAGCCTTAAGGTGAAACAGGAAACCCTACTTTCCGACAACTCCGCAGAATTGAATAATTAGAGATATAGTTAAATCAAAGAAGATAATATACTCTTTCTTATATAACAATGTGGTTTGTATTGTTATCTATGTTTCACTAATATTTTCTAATAATGGAATTAGCAACCTGTTTTGCCTTCAGGAGCAGACACCCATCAGTGACCCAGTCTGTAGCGATCATTCACATAACCGACGGTCTGGAAAAGGAGTAATTTCTTTAACCGTTTTCACTGATATCGCCAGGGGAATACACTATGATATATCCCCCCAATACCCTGTCTGGGTATTCTACCACGTTTTAGTTATTTTTCTGTGAAAATTGCATAACCATATGATAGGACTATGATACATTATATTCTATTTTGTTATGTTTATTAGATTGCTTTATGGCAACACTTTAAATCTTGTGCCATCGCTCTGATACCTGAATATGTCCCCTTTACGGATCCATCAAGGTTAAAAACTGTAACAGGGATTGAGGAAGCTTTCCGGTATTTCTCCTTAACTTCCTCTGTTCGTTGAGAAGCCTTAGCTCGAATAAGGGCTTTAGTCTCTTCGGCCCCCTCTGGGGAGCGGAGTTAGTTGTTTACCTCGGTTAACTCCACCAATCCGTTCTTTTCGTGCCGAAGCACGTATAATATAATGATCATTTTAGGCTAAATACATAACCTAGGAATGCTGTTGCCATCATAACTACAAAGATAATTACTCCAATACTGAATAATAGAGTTCTAGGCGATTTATACGAGCCGTAATAAATCGCTTTCCCAATATGAAGATAAACAAATAGGAAGAAGAAAGAAGCGGTATTAGAATGTAAGTAACGAATAAGCCAACCGTAGTTAACGTCACGCATGATCTCGATTGATTAATCAATCAGGGACTTTATCTTATTTTAAAAGAACTCTTACATAAAGTCTCTGGCCCCGGGGGGGGTAATAATTACCGGGGTGCTGATTACTAAATCATTAAAATTATTACTTTGGGGGCGAAGCCCCCCAAGTACTTAATATTCTTAGGCACTAAGAAAGTTTCCAGCATATAGTAAGATTAATGAGCACATCGTGTGTGTTAGGGATCGTTCCTTTCAAACTGGTTTAAGCTCTTCTTTCAGAGACTCGCTACCGATATTGATAAACATAAATCAATGTTAATTAGGGGGGATAGGAGTAGATCTAAATTGATACCCGTTAAAGGTATTGTTAGTATCAATATAACGAGCAATAACTTTGCTGCTAAGGCCTAATGCTTTCGTCGCAGCATAATATGATGAAAAAGGAGATGATTCTAATGCTACACCATTTAAGTAAACATATACTTCGAATCCTTTTCGACTGCCTAAATCTCGATAATACTGTTGAGCTAGAAGGGTATGACTTAATCCAGATTGAACATCAAAAGGCCCCGGAGGGCCGGCCGGAGGCCGAGGTAATAATTAAAATACACTGGGCTCCGCCCACCCTCTGGGGATCAATTTGTGCTTGAGTAGAGCCCACAGCAGGCCCCTCAGGGTTAGTAGAGTATCTATTTTTATTAATAGAGGAAGCAATCACTCGCCTTCGGCGGGGGGCAGGAGTAATGATTTCCCTTCAGGTAAAACGTAATAACCAAATTTATGGATTCGTACTACGAGAGACCATAATTAAAAATCTACTTCCTTCCGTGAATGAAAAGGTAAACTACTAAAAAACGGTAAGATGTAATCATGAAAAGAATAATATTACTCCAACTACAGGTGATAACCTGAGTCCATTTATTTAAAGTAAAAGAACATACAGGAGCTGGACTATTGTTGGTTAAAGGCCCTCCGGGGATAATAACGGAAGATTCGCAATAAACTCTGCGATTGCACGAAGAACTCTTTCACTATTAACCTTTTGTCCCAGGGGGTTTGAGGAATTTGAAAAGCCCCTCCGGGGGGCGCGAGATTTTTAAGCCCAAATGTCGCCTCTCCTTCGCAAAACCCTAATAACCAAAAGGCATTAATACTAATTGGATGATTTAAATAAGCGTCCGCGTTTTTCCTTCCCGCCCCGCGAAGGGGGAGTTCATACCATTTTTAAGGGATAAAATCATAGCAATAACATCATAAGTTAAAACCTTGTTGTTTGTGCATTACAGCAGTTCTAAAATCCATGAAATCAAGAACCTTCGTTGTTAGAAGAGAATAAGTATCAAAAATTGGGATGATAACTTGAAGAATATCCTCAAACCGTTGCACAATAAAAGTTACTGTATTTCCACTAATATTAGTTTTACCCACTTTTAATGTTTTCTGAATAAACTCTAATACAGCCTTATCATCGAGATGTAAGGAAATCCGAAAAACAAAGCCCCCTTTGGGGGAAAGCTAGTCCCTTCTTTATTTGGAACAATACTAAAATTCCCCTCCTACCCTTAGTGTATAGCATAAAAGATGCAGTAAAGCACCCCTCTTTATGCTTTAATCTTATATAACATAGAAGGTTCCATATAGGGTAATACAATTGTACGTAAAGTCTTCATAGAACGTGATCTAATATAGATTCTAGGTTGAGTAGGTGTATGAATTCTAAGCGTACACTCAAGGTCATATTTTACAATAAGAACATTCATAAGCCGAACAACATCTGGAACTGTATAAGAATCAGTACAAAGTTCTAGTCCGCTTGGTTTAGCTGAACCATCACCCATAATCCAATGGGCCGAGGGCAACAGGAGTCAGTAATTCATAGATATTCTGTGGAATTACCTTAACTCTGTTGGCATAAAATAGCGTGTGTAATTCAGTGAAGCACGGTAAAGAGGCCCCTCTGGGGAGTAAAAAATTCAACACCAAAATTTAGTACAGCATTTCGTGTACTTGAAGTTGAATGAGGGAAACTAGAACAGTAATGTGATAAGCAAGAGAATACGCTGCCCCCGGCGGCGTATTCCCCCTTTGGGAGAATACGCTCCAAAAATAATCAAAATGTAAAATACCTTGCTTAAAACCTAAACGTGCATTCTTATTAGTCTTTGATGCAAAAGTAAGCCAACCATCAGAAAGAATTAATCCAACAATTACCCCTTTGATAAATGGAGGCAAGGTAATAATATTACTTACTCGCCTCCGGCGCGCGCGAAGCGCAGTGGGCCAAATCTTGTATACCTACATTAGAAGTTTCCCCAAATTACCATATCAGTGGATTCACAGTAAATAACCGAAACATTAGTAAAATTGATAAGAATTAAACTAAAAAACATAAGAAATACACTTACGAACAGAATTCTTTGTTTTGCGTCTGTGAAACCGACAAACCATTGGAGAAATTCAGGAGAAAGTTGAGTTGAGCTAGAGGAGATATGTGTCTTAAATGACCAAGAATTTAATAGTGAAAAGCTGTATTTGAGAAATCTCCCTCTAACCAACAAAATTTGAGTTACACTTAGGGAGATTAAATATAGAATAAAAATCAAAAGCCATCGAATGTAGAAAAACCCCATAATGTGTAGAAATAATCCAGTGAAGAATAAAGTAATAGGAAGATTTTCATAAGATAGAAAAAGCCCGTAAAATAACCAAAAGAGTAAAGAATGTGTTAAACTCAGTGATACTGGTAAATATCACCGTGGATTAAAAAAAATTGTAACACATAGTGCACCAGTCCCCCCTAATAAATTGAGTGTGCCTAATTGATAGATATGCTCAACGCTCATGAAGGCTAAATCTACGTTAGCTGAGTAATGCATTGCTAAAGTAACTCCAGTGATAATTTGAATAATAAGGCAAGTTCCTAGTAAAGAACCGTAATTCCATAAATAACTCAGATTAGAAGGAGAAGGAGAATCGATAACAAAACTGTTAGCGATACTTAGAATCGGATGACTCTTTAATAATTTCATAATAAGAACATATAAATTGGCTAATTAGAGTTTCCCCAATTTATTATAATACCGTTAGTAAGTTAAATGATGGAGTTTTAAAAACGTTTAAATCAACTAAATTGACCCTACGCAAACCATAGGCGATTCTTGTGAGTAGCCTCATACTTTTTATTATAAATAAATACGGCCCTCCGGGTAAGAATAAAAAGCCCCCCAAAGGGGGCGATAAGGAGAGCTGCATAGTATCAAATAAAAACTCAACCCTTATCAAAATTACTCTAAGTTTTAGTCCATTCTATATTTTCCTTAATTTATACTGGGCAGGGAAGGTTTGAACTCCCATAGGTATGATCAAAACATACAGATTTACCTATTAATCAACTGCCCACATGAGCTTATATAGAGGAGGAGAGAGGAGATACAGACACAGAGATATAATATCAGGTAAAATTGAAATAATGTTTACTACGCTCCGCGGCCGCCGAAGGCGAATGTAGTTTCTTTGAAACACCTTCCCGGTGAGAATCTTTCTACCGATCTGCATTGGTTAACTATTAAGAATTGTAGCTACAGAACGCGGCAAAAGGGGTTTAGCTGTTTCTGCTTGTGAAATCGGATCAATGGCTTGTTTCCCTCCGCTCCGCGGGCCCCCGGCTTCGCCCGCTTTTTATAATTAGTAATTATTTAGAATAAAAAGGAAAAGGGGAAAAAACCGATGATGTAAGTTTTAAATAATAATCATACTTATCCAGACTTCCTGGTGTAATGGGGATATCTATTACCAAAAACAAGGTTTTGGAACGCAACAAGTAAATCCCTATTTTCCTCCATGAATATCCAATAAAAAAGGGGGAACCAAAGGCCTTAATAATGTTGTTTTTGGCCAGTGGTTAATACCGGATCTAAAACCACACACATGATCACGCAGGCTAAATAATGGATAAAACCCACAGGAATGTCTCCCTTAATACACCTTTACTTTTAGGGGTTCCCATATGTACTAAGAGATTTTAATAAAAGTAAAAAAAGGGGAAAGAGACAGAATTTATCTTCAATAAATGGTATAAATTGGTTAGATAGCATAATTGGTAATGTGTTTAGATTGCAAATCTTTAAAATAAGAGTTCAATCCTCTTTCTAACCTTAAAAGAAGTCCCGCTTACTCCCTTTTTTCATTTAATAAATTCTAAATGAAAAAAGAAAAAGACAGGGCTCGCCTAGTTTCAAATGTACGTGAATTACCAAGCCTTTCTGTAGCCAAATTAGAAGGAAAATATTGTTTTACCCCCTCAATGCACACAGATCAAGGGAATACCCTTGACGAGAAGGAAGGGCCTTGGTGAGGCTTTAAACGTAACAAAAAAGAGAGCGTAACTTAATTGGTTAAAGTTTCTGACTTTTAATCAGCAAGATCTGAGTTCAAATCTCAGCGTTCTCAATTTAAAACACTATTGCTTTGCATCCTCTACCCTGGATCAGAGTCTCATTCCATTGTAAATAAAAAGGGGGACGGAGGGGAATAAGTGTTTAAGCCCCCCGCTGCGCGGGTAGATTAACATTGTGAAGATAACCCATTTTAGATAATAGCGATAATCTAAAGGGAAAATCCACTTTTAACAAAATATACTCTGGCACTAGATATATTGTGCTTACTTTAATTTTTATACCACCCCGGAAGGGCGGAATGAGTAGGGGGCAGATATTATCTGCTTTAATAAATTTCAAAGGCCACTAGAATACTAGGGGTAAGAACAATAAAACCGAGGACTAGGGGGAGTAATTCGGTCCAACAGAACAACATAAGCGAGTCGAAACGTAAACGTGGTTGTGAGGCTCTCACCCAAATAAATAAAAAACAGATGAAAATAACCTTAAGTCCCAGGATTAAACTAGAAATAGATAAATAATAAGGAAAGTTGAAAGTTAAACCAAATGGAAATAACCAGCCCCCTAGAAAAAGGATAGAAAAGAAAGTACCCATTAGTAAGATATTAATGTACTCTGCTAGAAAGAAGAAGACAAAAGGGACACTGGAATGCTCTGTAAAGAATCCCGCGGTTAACTCTGATTCGGCTTCAACTAAATCAAACGGTGCTCTATTTGTTTCAGCAATAATTGCAATGAAAAACATTAATGAAAGGGGGAGCAAAGGAACAAGATACCAAATAGATTGTTGAGCTTGAACAATAGCAGTCAAATTGAAAGAGCTTGTTAATAGAATTACATTTAGAATAATTAAACCTAAAACTACCTCATAACTGATCATTTGAGCTGTACTTCTAAGAGCACCTAAGAATGTATATTTAGAATTCGCGGACCAACCGGCAATCAATACTGGATAAATTCCTAATGAGGAAATAGCAAGCAGAAATAAAACACCTAGTGATAAATCAGCAATAAATAAACCAGGACCGAGAGGAATTACCGCCCAAGCAAATAATGCTAAAACTAGGCCTAATACAGGTGCAAAAAGAAATAAGAAGGTATTAGCATGACTAGGAATAATTGATTCCTTAACAAAAAGTTTCAAGGCGTCACTGAATGGTTGAAGTAAACCATAATATCCCACTTTATTAGGACCTAAACGACGCTGCATATAACCCATAGCTTTTCGTTCTGCTAAAGTAAGAAAAGCTACTGCGAGAAGTAAAGGTAAAATTACAATTAAAATTTGAATTAAAGAAAAAAAGAACATTACATTTTATAATACGAGAGTGATCATTCAAAGCAAAGTAAATAACTATTCAGAATGACCCCTATTAAAAGGGCTATATCATTATCGAGATCTTATAATACGTCCGATTTTAAGGAATGACATCTCGGTGAGCACCGTTTCAAACCAAAATCTACGATTTTTCCTTGAAAAGGTTTATTAATTAGAAAATAAACGTGGATGGTCCACTGATCTCAGTATATATTTTGTTTTGGACCAAGGGTGTGTCTCCTCGGCCCTCCGGAGAAAAAAGAGGACTCCCCTAACCCACCCTCACTCTGTAATTATTTACAATAACATTTGAGCTACTATCTCTTGATACTCCTACTTTAACTAGATTATATCGTCCTCGTTAAAGAACTCAATCCTAAAGGTTTCTCTCTGAAAGAAAAAGCGTTCGATTTGGATCAGTATATGATCTAATACCCGGACCGCACGGTATTTGTGAGGGGACTTATTTGTGGGAGTGGAACCGTAAACCAAAACCCCTCGACTCCGTATGAAAAGAAAAACAGCAATTCCCGCTTAAAGAAGGGAAGGGATAGCGCACAGAAGAAAAGGGGCTCTCTGGAGTCAGTCGGTAAAGGGAGAAATAACTGATCAAGAATCTGTTAGCTAAGTTTAAGTTACCCGACTTTAAGTGTCTTCGTACCGTATTCTCATTAACGTTCAACCAATCAGCGGTTGCCATTTGAGAAAACCTGCTGTACAACAACATTTTCCTTGTTATTATTATAATAGTTTTTAGCTGTCCCCCTTCCCACAACGTGGGGGCATTTTTATTTTATAAAAAAGCACTGAAATATGAAGAAAATCTCCCTGTTAGGTTAACCGCGCTACCAATATAAAAATCCCCCGTTAAACGATTAATCCACCGATATACCCCGGCTTTTTTACGGTTTTCTGATAAAATGGAGGATTTTTGAGTATCACTATTAGCATAAACTTTAATCCCTTCGGGCCCGCGGAGCGGAGGAACAATACTAATGAAAAAAGTAGTAAATAAATCTGTGTAGGTAGCTTGATAAAAGAAAAAAATTGATAATAGAATAAAGAATAACGTTAGTTGAGTTTTAAGATTAATGGAGATTTTAATTGTGGTATGTTGGGGGGGAGTCTTGCTTCGATGCGATTTGTTAGGTGTTTGATGAAACTTTAGTGCACCAACTGATAGTTCATAAACTAAGCCAATTGTTAAAATAATTAAAAAGAAGAAAATAATCCAAAACCCGTATGTTGATACTTGGTATAATGTAACTGCGAAAGGAAAGAGTAAGATAGCCTCAAGGTCAAAAATCAGGAATAAGATAGCTACTAAATAAAACTGAATGCTAAATTTACCTCTTGCATCCCCCACAGGGCTGTAGCCACATTCATAAGGAGAAACTTTCTCTGCATACGGTTTATTAATAGAGATTAGGTTATTAATTACTAAAAGTGCTAAAACTAAAATAGAAACAAAGAAAAAGAAAAAAGTCAAAGTATTCATTAGTTGCTAAAAATAGTTAAAGTCAGTAGATGGAGACTATTTAATAAAATTGTGGGCTTGAAGATGAAGAATAATAAAAATAAGGTTAAAGAAGCGATTGTATGACTAAAAAGAGCATTAATTCGCCCCTCACGGTATACATTATTATCTGTTATACTAAATGAATCAAAATGAATAGTCCGGATAAGTCTTAAATAATAGGAAGCACTGACCACACTGAATAAAATAACAATAACAGCAACAAAATAAGAACCCGAAGAAAGAATAGAGAATAACACCATAAATTTGGCAAAGAACCCGATTAAAGGCGGGATACCTGCTAAAGAAAATAAAGTTATAGTTAAACTAAAACTCAAAAGTGGATAATGTGTGAAAAAACCTCTAAGTTGGTTAATATAAATAAGAGGAGAATACTTTGAAATTGGAGAATATAATAGGTTGCCCATAGTGATTAGAATAAAGAAAACGTTTACACTCGATAATGTATATTGAATTAAATAGAAAAAGAAGGACTCTAGACCAGCCTCTGAGTTAGTTGATAAAGCTAAGAGGAGGAAACCAACATTCGAAATTGAACTATAAGCTAAAATCTTCTTGATTCTGGACTGAGATAATGCAGTGATTGACCCTAAAATTAGAGATAATAATCCTGTGATTAAGAAAATCGTATTAATTCTAGCAGAATCTTGGAAAATTTGGGCTAATCCCAATAATAGAATTAATAGGGAAATTTTGGGTAAATTGGATAATAGAGCAGTAACAATCGTAGGAACTCCATCATAGATTGAAGGGAAAGGAAAATGGAAAGGTGCTGCTGAGATTTTGAACAATAGACCAATTGCCATTAATAAAACACCGACTTCAATAAAGTGATTAGTTGAGGAAGTAGAACATAACATGTAGAATCCATCAAAATTCGTAAGACCTGTGAAACCATACAATAAACTACTACCTAGTAAAATTAGAGCTGAAGATAAACTACCTAGTAAGAAATAGTTCAATCCTGCTGAAGTAGCGGATTCAGATTCCTTATAAATAGTTGCTAAGATATACACAGCAAAACTTTGTAGTTCAATTGAGAGGAACATAGAAACTAGATCACTACTTGAAATTAAACTACTTATACCTAACACTGTAAATAATACAATAAGAGGATATTCAGCTAATACCGGTAATCCTTTACCCTTACTGATTAAAGTAGAATTTTCTCCTAATAGAAGCACTAATGCGCCAACTAAATAGATAAAAACATCCATACTCTGAGTAAGGGTAGTTACTTGGAATAAACCACCAAATACCCCTACTCCTGAACCTACTAGCCCCTCATTTAAGGTATTATAAGCTAATACCCCAGAGTAAAGTAATAAAATGATAGCAATCCGATTAAAATAAATAGCGGTAATCCGAAGGGAAGAAAAGGCAATCGAAAGAATCATGACTGAAATTGATAAAATGTAGGAATAGAAGTTCTCCTCTTAAGACTGACTCAAGAAGAATGAAATCCCTCCTCTAAACCGTACGTACAAGTTTCCAAGTATACGGCTTGACCCAAAGAGCAGCCAATCTACTCGCGTCAGCTAATACCAGTTACACCACTGGGGGTTAACATCTACACGACTACCCGGATTCGCAAATTGGCTCCAATCCTCTTTAAGTTTACAGACTTCCTGTATCCGCGGTTATTAATCGCCTCTTAAGTAATATTCTGTATCCGTTGCCATATTATCACTAACTTAGGCAATCCCAAGTTCTTTATAATAGTTTATTGTGATTTTAGGTGTCCTCAGTCCATTGGCCTGATTCGTAGTTCCTCTCCTATGGCAAATTTCAGAGAGTAATAAGACCTTCTCGGGAGTAAAACCGAATGTGTTTACAGAGGATTCCTGTGCGTCACCATTATCACTACACAAATCCGCATGCTATTGTCAGCTCCTTCTTTCGTTGGATACCTAAGCGGAATGTTTTTGACGTTACCACTATGTTCTATGGAATACTACTGACGTCCCCGTATTTGCGTCTACTCGACATCCGGACACTATTATAAATTAAATGGCGCACTACCATTACTCACTCAACAATCGCGGCGGGGTGTAAATCCACCTTTTTTAATAAAAGGCCCCGGAGGGCCGGCGGAGCCGAGAAATATTACATTTCTAATGTCTCGTCTCTCCTGAAAACATATTTCCCTTCCCACACTTTCTTTTATTTGAGATAGCTTGCGCTAGATATAAAGAGGCTTTCGACAGTATCACATGGTGGGAAAAACTAGAAGATTCCAATTGGCCATTGGTAGACACCTAATACCTTCCTGTCAGGTTTGTAGATGAATTCAAACTTCAAGAGAAATTCTTAAATAAGAAAAAACCTATCTCAATTCATTCTAATATTTAACGTCTTTAAATCTAAGCGTTCCGTGAGAGCTTATAAATCAAAATTACGCCGCGAAAAAATAGGAGACAACTTAGAAAACTTTAATACACATTTCATACTCTAAAAAATTCTAAGAAAAAACTGAATTTAGGCTCGCAGAATCGAAGATTCGAGAAACTAAACACGGAATTTGGAGAGAGTTTGGCGACTGTAACGAGTAGTGAGTTGACCTTCGTAAGGATGTTGCCCCATTGACCTCAATCCTTGCTCATTAAAGACCTCTGGACAGCAGTTTAGCAAAGGCTTTGGAGCTTGCGTTATGAAGAGTAACTTTGTTATGTTGATCGTTTACTAGATCTGAAGTAATTGAATTAGAATGGTAGGTTAGGTCGTAAGACCCTTTCTGGATAGGGTTCCCTCTCCGCACCAAACAGTAACCATCAAGACATTCCTTCCCTCACCTTCTTTTTTGGCCTCTTACCACGTCATTGGTTCAATTTTTTTTTCCCCGACCCTGCGGGGTGGGAAGGAGATCGAGCTAGACATGATTAGCAGCCATAGCCGCCAAAATTTGGTGTATTCCCCATTTCCAGCTAGTCTCTTCAGAATTTAAGGAATCTTCATTTTATTCGCTTACTCTTTGGTAGTGTTTTACCCCTCTTTTTTTTTTCTATTTTTGGTGGGTGGGAGGGATGGGGATTTAAGAACCCCACCAGTAGATTGAAATAAACAAGAATAGCCAAACGACATCAACAAACAAGGGTATTTTTTCTATCCCTTGGACTATATCATCATCCTTAAGGAAGCTAGCATGTAGTCTCTGAGGTTTAGTTTACCTGCTGATAGCCCTAATTAATCATTATTACTCCCCGGCCCCGGGGTAGAGAGTATATTAATTTTAGAGGTTCCCAGCATATAGCTTAGTGAAAGGCACTTTGGTGGTTAATGCCAGTAGAGAATCGCAGATTCAAAACCATTATGATGGTTCGTTGTAAAATGATACGAGATCAATCTAAATAAGCTAACAATGAGAAAAATGGTTCCAATTACCACATGAAGTCCGTGAAACCCGGTTGCCATGAAAAAAGTAGAACCGTAAACTCCATCACTAATCGTGAAAGAAGCGTTAAAGTACTCATAACCTTGTAAACCTGTGAAGATACCAGCAAGAATAATAGTAATTACTAGACCATTAAGTGCACCTTTTCTATCCCCCGCAATTACGCTGTGATGAGAATAAGTTAAAGTCGCACCTGAACTTAATAAAATTACAGTGTTCAATAAGGGAACTTCCCAAGGGTTCATAGACTCAATTCCAGCCGGGGGCCAATGTGCCCCTAATTCAACTGTAGGAGCTAACGAAGAGTGAAAGAAAGCCCAAAAGATACTAAGAAAAAAGAAAACCTCAGACACTACAAATAAAATAAAACCTAACGTTAATCCTTTTTGAACTGCAAAAGTGTGGTGGCCTTCCGCTGTTGCCTCTCTAGTAACTGAAATAAACCATAAAGCCATAGTAAAGATTGTTGATAGAAGCCCTAAACTTAATAGTAAGGGCCCATTTGAAACCCCGTGAAACGTCATTACAGCAGATAAAGTTGTTGTTAATAAAGCTAATGATACTAATAATGGCCACGGTGATGGTTCAACTAAATGATATGGGTGAGCTTGAACAGATCTAAACATAAAGTGAAATTGTTTTACCTGTCGTATTGCCCTTACCTAAGTAAGGGCTCAACAGTAACTATCTCTTCTTATACCTCTCTATTGGTTAATAACAATGATATTAAAACCAATGGGGATGCGGGCGAGAATTAAAGAAATCGCCAATTAAACAATAATTGGCAAATTTGCTTGCTCAACTAGGAGCGTTCATCCCCCTTAAATTATGGTTAACTCGCAAGAACGAGTAGTAAGGATTAAATTGAGAATATTGTTGATGGGTTGTTACCATAAAGATTACCCTAGCCTATATTCGGCTAAATAATAGAAGAACAAACGATTTCAAGTCATTATGCCACATAATAACTAACTCGGAATTGACCTTTAATAATATACCCTCGTTTCATTGCTTGAGAAACAGTTTTTTTCGAGACACCCAGAAATTGGGCTGCTTCTGTAAGAGAATTAAAGGACAGTACAAATTAAGTTTCAAGACTATAAACGGATACTGCTTTTTTATTCGAAGGAGTATGACCAATTGCTCAAGAAACAGTAAGATTCTTAGGATTGGAGGAACAATAGCAAGGATAATTAGAGAAAAATTGTGTAACCCGTATTTGTTAAAAGCATGTTGTAAATGCGGGTTTGAACAATGACCATTAAAGTGTTGTGTAAGACGTCTTACTAAATATGCGGAAGAACCTACATAACAATTTCCGTGAATTGTATTTACAATAAGGTAGACTCCGGATAATTCGATTTTTAGATTTAACCATCCTCCAAGATGTCATTAACGTGATATGCTCATAAAAAGGTCAATCAAAGGGGGATGCGGGCGAGAATTAAATCCGATTATCGGATTACTCAACTAGGAGTGTTCATCACCCTTACTTTTATTTTATAACATTGGTGGGGGCTTTTTATTCTTACCCGAAGGGCCGTCTTTATTAATAATCAAAAGTAAGGGTATAGGGGGGATAGCAGCTATTATACCTTTTACTTTTACCTTCATTTAGTTTCAGTTAATGGCAACTTAATAACTATTCTGTGTTTCTCTCTTGTATGACCAACTTTAATCATTATTATTTTATTCAAAAGTTGGACGTAATATTGACCCTACAAGTGGAAGAAGAATAGCTCCGCTCTGCGGGGCCCCCCCAACGGGGGAGCTCATTTTGGAGATATCTGGATTTGAACCAGAACAGCTTATATGCAAAACAAGATCTCTACCATTAAGACATATCCCCTTATCATTGTGTGTGTGGATGGGGGAGCGGTTTTTATAGAACATTCTATAAAATCGGGATAGAGAACAAGGTGGGAGTTGCAATATTTACTGCTAACCCAATGTACGATTTACCTTTCGACTCGGTTAGAATAATGTAAACCCCAAAGGGGGCAGGGCGGAGAACAAAATGTGTTAAAGTAGAGAGGATAAGCACCTTGTTCGCCTGATTATCATTTCGAGAGCTTCATTGATAATTTATCTCCACACTCTTTCTTTTATTGTATTTTAAGGGGTAGAGATTATATCTCTTACTTTTATGTGTTTAGCACTACTGTTCCTGACCAACACTTTCCAAGAGACCCCTTACCCGCCCTCACACAAACATATTGAGTTCATGCTACCTATTCTTAGAATTGTAAACTAACAAATATTAAATTAAATACAGTGTGATCAGGTAAAGAATAATATATTGAGGGTTAGGGAGATACATAATGAATGCGATTAACACACAAAGGTTAAAAAAGAAGTATAAAGCGTAGTGTGGAATAAACCCAGTATCCAAGGAATTTAGTTTATGCGAACCATACGAAAAAGAATGGAGTAAGCCAAAGGGGCCGATAGTCTCAAAAACACCGCGATCTAGAACCTTTGAGGTAATATAACCAAAAATTAATGCAGGGTTAATAATAAATTTGGTATAAATTGTGTCAAAGTAATATTTTTGGTTAAAGAAACTATATAATAATTTACCTAAAGAGGAAAGTTTAACATTAACTAATGCCATTGGAAATAATGAGTACATAATAATAAGCGAGATTACTCCAAAAAGGACACCAAATAATGGTAAAAGTTTTACACCTGTAGATACTCCGAATTCAGTATCAATCATTAAAGAATGATTAGGATTAACAAAAATAGAGTTTCCCCAAAAAGAAGAACCAACTCCAGTGAATAATTCCTTTGTAAAATACCCAAAGAAAATACTAAAGAAGGCCAGGATCACTAATGGAATACTCATTGACATAGGTGGCTCATGCGCATTGATATAGTTAGCTTTTGGCCCATTAGGTGGACTAAAGAATACTAAAAATAAGAATCTGATTGAGTATAAAGCGGTGAAAATAGCCGAAATAGTAACTAAACAGAAAGCGAATAAACCTGAAAATTGATACTGAGCAAAAGCAGATTCGATAATCTGGTCTTTAGAGTAATAGCCGGTTAAAAATGGGAGTGCCATTAAACTTAATGATCCGATTAAGAGCATTGCGTATGAAAAAGGTAAGATCTGAGCAAGGCCACCCATTTTTCGAAGATCTTGCTCGTCGTTAAGCGCGTGGAGAATCCCTCCAGCTGCTAGGAATAATAAAGCCTTAAAAAATGCGTGGTTAACTAAGTGAAATAGAGCTAAACTATACTGAGAGAGTCCGCATGCTAGGATTAAATAACCCATCTGTGACATAGTTGAATAAGCAATAACGCGTTTTAAGTCATTTTGCAATAAACCAGTAGTAGCGGCAAAGAAAGCTGTTAACGCACCTACCCATGTAATCAGGATTAAAGGAGTAGAACCATACTCTAAGATTGGAGAGGATCGTAGAAGTAGATAAACTCCAGCAGTTCATCGTCAACGAATTGAAGATTGGACTATGTCTTGCCATTTGGCTTTTACTTGTAGTCTCTGAGGTTTCCCTGCAAATAACCAATCTCAATCATTGTAACCTTAAAGTAGATTGAGCTTATGGCTTCCTTGCATATAGTAAAATAATAATAGAAATAATTCCACGGCAACCTGTAAAGTTACATTCACATTATATTACAATTTTATAAAGGTTTTCATTTGATAGTACAAAGCTTTAATCTGTGCTAACCCCTCAGATGTTAAGTGGCCTCTTGTATGGATAATTTCAAGACCTTTAGAGAAATCTTGAAAATCGAGAGTTTTGGCTCCAAAAAGATGGTACAGATTAAATAATGAACAATAGTATCATAAAGATCTTTATGATTAGAGACAGAGATACCATACACTAATCGATCTCCAGAAGGTCTTACTAAATTCCGGGGGGCACATCCGGGGGGGCCGAATGTTTTGATAATTCTACCCCGGGGAAGTAATAATGATAAATCTCGAGCATGCTGAGAGATTCGAAACTGTGGTTGAAATGTTGCTCCTTGTTTCATTGATAAATCCACAACATGATTAAGTCCAAAAGAACCGTCTGCTTGAACAAACCCGGAGATCCAATAAGGATTTAACGCGTCTGTTGAGGGCTCAAATAAGGGCTTAGTAATTGCTACTACATTGGAAAAACGATTTAGAAGAACGTCGATAGTCCTTTCGGGAATACTGCCTTAATGGCCAGAATAGATAATAATCCTGCTAAATCATGATGATCTTTGTTAAGCAGTTTATCCATTACAGTACACCACAATTGAAAATGAAGTAATTTAGTTGACTGCGCTCCGCGCGGTCACCCCAACGGGGAGACTGAAGGGGTAAGCCATAAAATGAGCCCGAACAACAGCTAAAGTTTTTAACGAGCTAACTTCGTAATATAATTGTTCTTTTTATTATTCTTCTCTTTTAAGAGAAATCCCCTATTCCGCATGGATAATGTGAACGCCCTATTTTCGTACCATGTTATTTCTACGGCAACATGATACAGAAATTCATTTAGTAGTATTAATCGAAAGTTCTAAAAGAGTTCATTCGGTAACATAAAATCTTCAATTGAGCTAAACCTTCAGGAGTTAGGTGCTCCTTTCGATGAATAATAGACAATCCTGTTGCCCCGGGGAGATTCTAAACCCGAATAGGCTTTAATTGAACGAGAGACTTTAATAGAAAATGAGCACTCTCCATCAGTATATCCTGTAACAAACCAGGGGTTTAGCCGAGATTTAGTTCCTTTCTTATTTGAAGAAGAAACAGTCTGGCGACTGCCGGTAAGGATCTCCCTTAATACCATTAGCTACGTCTAACTCTGGTAGTAGTACACATTGCACGACGCAAAATAAGATTGAATACACAAAGACAGTAAGAATCACCCCCGCAAAATTAGAGAAGGTGATAAATGCATTACCAAGACCCATTGTGATATTATTATATAGTTCTAAAAACACTTATTAACCGTTTATCCTTTTCATTATTCTTTACTTTTATTGAATTTCCATGTCCAAGACTCTTTAATAATTTTAATGACTGTTAATGTTCTCTTACGATAATACTACAATCAATTTCTGTATTCCTCACCAGGGTCGCAGCATGAATTAAAGCAGACACTGGAGTTGGCAAGTGTTAACAATATTTTCATATTGGTTCGGACTATATCTTTTCATCTGCTATTGCTAATGAACTGCACAAATAGTCTCTGAGAATCAATCATTGAGATTCTGCTTATCGACCCCTTGTTCAAAAGATTCTTGCTATATTATAGCACTTTGACTGTTATCTTATCCAATCCCCTCCCTTTGGCCACTTGTTGTGGGGGAGGGAGAGATAATCGAACTCTCTTAGATATACCAATAAGGTAGGAGGTGTTTTAAGCATATAGTGAAGAGTTTGAACAATTGTTCTGGAGGGCCCAGTCTTAGTATTTTTTAAGTTAAAATCCTAATTTTGTACATCATAGAGGGTGCATATAAGGGCTTACTAACTGTCTTAATCTCTTAAGATTTTCAGCCTTACCACTAAATCTAATCCGCCCGCAGACCTTAGCGTTAGGTTGTACTCTCCGTCCCAAAGGGCCTTCGGGGGCCGAGATTTGGTTGCGATTAAGCCTAATTTTGAATAAAGAATGAAATAATAGTTTGTCCCTCAAGTTCAGTAAAATTATCAGTACATAGTTCCACCGCGGCGCGCCCCCGAAGGGGAGTATTTTTATCATTATCCCAATAACCATCTCCCATAATAAAGTAAGCTCCCGGCCGGCGGCCGAGCTAAAGAGAGATCAGTGAATAAAGATAGGATATTATAAGGTAAAATCTTAATGAATGAACCGAGATTCTCATTAAAACTGTACCAAGAAGAATAAATCTGTCCTCCGGACGCCCTTGGGTGCCTGAATGCACCCCGGGGGTAGAAAAATAAGGTAAATTAGAAGTGCTAAACCAGTATTTAGTAGGATTTAATTTTGGCCAAGGTGTTGGCAGAGAAAGAGTTGAAATTGACCCCAAAATTTAACCCGGGGGAGCATAAATTCTAAAGAGGCCGCTTCGCGGGGCGAAGCCGCTTTGAATGTAAATTCTAGACGTTTTGTATCCAGTAGGGCGCTTAGACTGATTTGGATTTCTTAAGTGCCCGTCGCTTAACAGAAGACCTGTAATTACTTCCTTTTGAAAAGCTGTAGGGATAATAGCGGATAAAGAGATACTGCTGCTGCTATGATAAATTATAACAAAATCGCACATTAAAAATACTACTTTCATAATAGAAAAATGACCCTCCATCGCATCAGGTAGCCACCCGTGTAGACCTAACTGAGCCGATTTACCCATGGCTGCTAGTAATAAACAAATCCCAATTATAGTAATAATATCTTGGTCAATTACTGGAGCAAGAGAGAAAATAGTTGAGTAGTCGAGATTTCCGAATGTCCAAAATAATGCAAACAGCCCAATACTGAAGAAATAATCTCCAATTCTGTTAGTTACCAATGCTTTAATGGCTGCTTTATTAGCTTGAAGTCGAGTAAACCAGAAATTAATTAATAAATAAGAAGAAATACCTACACCCTCCCAACCAATGAACATAAGGAGATAATTATCACCTGATACAAGCATTAACATAAAGAAAGTGAACATAGATAGATATGAGAAGAATCTTTGGTTATGTGGGTCTTCACGCATATAACCAATAGAATAAAGATGAACTAACGCGGATACTAATAAAACTGGTAATAACATAGAGACTGTTAGACTGTCATAGATAAACCCCCATGATACAAATAAGAATTCCGAATCAATCCAACTCATAAGTGTAACAGAAACAGGAGATTGACATAGGCCTACTTCATAAAAAGCTACTAACGCTAATGAAGCAGTAATAATTAAAGAACCACATGTGATGAAATGACTACCTGTTCTACCAATTTTTCTACCGAGGAATCCGGCTACTGTAGCAGCTAATAGGGGTAAACTTAAAATTACTAAATACATTACGGTTTAATAGCAATACTCCCTCTTAATCTGTAAAACGCAACTAAAATACCTAATCCAATAGCGGATTCTGCTCCTGCAATAGCAATAACGTAGATACCATAAGTTTGGCCTAAAATATCATCAAAACTAAAGGAACTTATAATAATTAATAATGTACTATTATACTGAATAACTGCTAAAATAGGGTTAATTATAGTATAATCTGGACTATCTCTTTAACCATTTAATAGGTTATTTCATTTATAGTCTCTGAGGCAGTAGAATTATTGCCTGCTGATTGTCTTTATCTTTCAATATTACTTAATAGTAGAAAGATTACAGAGTTCCCAGCATATGATGAAATGTTTCCCTGTTTTCTTTGAAACAGGGCAGCTACCGAATCAAGACAAGAAAATTCTATGGGATCTCTTTACCGCGCGTTGCGAGCTTTTTATAATTAGTTTTTATTAATTATAAAAAGTATCTAAAAATCTAACTACCCTTCCGCTCCGCGGGCCCGAAGGGATTTGAAAAGAAAAGATGATTTATTACTAAATCCCCAATTTGTAAAGCATTGAATTCTGCAGATGTCGTAAAACAATTGTTCGTAATAATGGCATTGAGCTACGTTTGATATAAATTCTTGGAAGACCGTCATACATTTGTAAAGAACATTCCAGCTGATATTTGACAATAAGAACATTTATCAATAAAACTACATCTGGGATACTAAAGGAATCGGTGCATAAAATTAATCCGCCCGGTTTTTTTAATACAAAATAAAGGGGGAGGAGTTTATAGCTACCGTCACCCATGATCCAATGTGCTAAAGCAACTGGAGTAAGTAGGTCAAAAATTATTGCTGGAATTACTTTTACACCTTCGATATAAAAAAGAGTGTGTAATTCAGTAAAACACGGGAAAGCTCTAGTATAAAAGCCTAATCCCGGAAATCGACCCAGAGAAGAGGTTAAATAAGGGACACTAGAACAGTAGTGAGATAAAATTGAAAAAACATGCCCGCGTCGCGCCCCCGGAGGGGAGAAATAAGAAAAATGACTTAAACTCTGCGTAAATCCCAACCTAGCATTCCAAGTTGGTTTCCGTCTTTGGATTGAGGCATCGGAAAGAAGTAATCCAACAATTACCTCTTTAATAAACGGAGTGAAATAAATCATATCACTTACGATCTTAGACATCCTCCCTAACCCTACCGTTGTGGGGAGAATATCAGGGATAATCATTAAATCAGTAGACTCCGCTCCGCGGGGTCCCGGCTGCGCCGAGACTCACAGTAAATAGTATAGGGGAAGAATAGCATAATTAGAATAATGCAAGTCCAGAAAACCCAAGAAAAGATTCTTTTAACCGCCAACAACATGATTTCGATGGAAATTAGCATCAGAATAATGTTTTTCCGATTAAGGATGAAACCTAGAATTCCGATTAAATATAGAACCACCGATAAGTTCATTAGCTTCATAGTAGTTATTAGCCTGATAATCCTGATATTATACTATTTGTTCCCCATAACTATGGCGTAGCCGTTATGGGGGGGGCATAATTCGCCGACTCAGAAATAATATAATCGCCCTTTTAAGGCTCCCTTTAATTCAATATCGCTCCTTAACCACTAAATAAATAGTAATCCTTTCCTCTTAAATATGCCAAAAAAAACAATAATAAGTGAGGCCAAACCGTGCAGGCCAAAAATCCGCACGGAGAAGACCGAGAAACAACCCCTCTCACAAGGGAAATATCCAATTAATACTCCTTTCTTATATTTGATTTATGACACCAGGTCGTTCTTATCTAGACAGCCCAGTAATAAAATAACTGGCCGCGAAGCGAAGAGATTGAATTTCAATCCGTTGGGGTAAGGGGGGCAAAATTATTGGCGGAAATTAAGCAATAGCTACTGGACTGAGAAAGAGAGTATACCTCACCTAACCCACAGTTACAGTTACAACAAAATTATTTAAACCCCGTAGCATCCCCTAAACACTGACGGGCTAAATTACGGAAGGGCTCGAAATAGCAACAGTTACTTCCCCTACTATGTGTTTGGGGTAAACAACCCCATACTTCGCGTTAGAGGGGGTGAGATGTTAGGTGTTTGCCGTTTCCCTTACTGCTCCGCTTGTTTCACCGCTTCGCCTTTCTCCTTCTTCTAATCCTCCTACGCTCGTTCTTACTCGCTATTTGTCTTCTCTTTCCTTTAACATCTCTCCTTTTACATACCATTAGGATTTTAATTAATAACCGCTTAACGAACATTTCTACCGCCTTGCTCCCCTTCGGGGGCTTTTGATTTTGAGTATGTATTAAAAATAAAAAGTAAAGGACCAAGAATGAAATCATAAGAAAAGATAGGAAAGCTTACCTGCTTATTATTATAATGTGTGGTAAATAGGGGGGTGCTCATTGAGCGATTGTTATTCTTCACTAAAAATTTGAGAGAAAATAGTAACACTATTATTATTCCAGATCTGCCCTCTGGGCCCCCGAAGGGTGGATCTCAACAAAATGAGGTAGTGTATAATCTACATTTGAGAGGACTCTACCCCGCGACTGCGTCGCGGCTCGGTTTTTTCACCGCTACGCGGGCTTTTATTAATTACTTAACGTATTTTTGTTGGGTGGGTGGGAGTGGGTGAATTATGAATTGAATTGAGAACCTAGACATATTTAAGCCGGATTTTGTAATATCGTCAATTTCTCTTTATACTTCCAATAATTCAATCTTATACCCAACCCCGCGCCTTTGGGAGACTCATTGCCATACCCAAAGGACGGTTTGATTAATTATCTTTTGCAATGCTGGCTTACCATAGGTTAATTTAATTCTGCCCCAGATAACTGGTATGGTGCTGTAGCATCATTAGAAACAAGGGGCCAATTTCTTTCTATTACCCCCGCTTTCGCGGGATACATTGTGTATTATGTTTATAAAAGCCCCGGACTTTCCTTCGAGTCAAAAACCCCCCGATTGACTTCGTCGGGTTTTTGAGTTAACGATTATAGTTCCTAGGTTTGGTTCACACTATGCTCATTTAATGTCATTATAGAATATTCCTTATATAGTCTCGGAATGAGATAACGAGATAATAACGAATATAAGATAATTCTGGATTTGATTACGACCCTCAAATTTTTGAGGGGGGTTTAATCGATGCTGCTCCAGAAGATAAAACAGAGAGAACCACGGCACACTCAGGAGGAATATTCTTTCTTTTTTTTTATTTCAAATTTTACAAGGACCCCTTACCCGCCCTCACCAGAAATGGTTACCGTCTTGAATAATTAAGTTAATCTTGAAGAGTACGAGTCACTACGATTGGGCCCATCATTCCTAATAATAGGATTACAGAAAGTAGTAAAAGATATAGTACATACGGCTCATATAGTAATAACCCTAAAGATTCAATTTGATCAAATCTAATAAAGGAATTATCCCAGGAGAAACGTAAAATACGATGGTCCATATCTGTACTCATATTAAAGACACCAAAATCGTCATTGAATTTTAATACAAAGTAATTAAGTAAATCAAAAATAGAAAAATAAGAAAACTTGCCAACCACACTAAAATTATGAATTAACACTAAAAAAAGGGATCCGAGTAATAGTGCTAAGGGGTAATGTTGTGATTGTTCTACTCCATATTCTTGAATTTCGGCTAATTTGACGTTAATCATCATAACTACGAATAAAAATAGGATAGCAATTGCACCGACATAAATTACAATATATAAGATCCCAATGAAATTAATACCTAATAAAATTAAATAACAAGCTACATTAACAAAAACTGCAATTAAGAATAGCACTGAAATAATTGGATTGCGTGAAGTAATTACTAAAATTCCTGATAATACTGACCCAAAACTTAATAAATCTAATAGTGTTGTGTTCATATTGAAATTAATGAACCCCAGACTGCGCTCCGCGCGGTCACCCCGAAGGGGAGACTCCGCTCCGCGGGTCCATATTATTATATAATATAGACTTTTTGGGGATAAATTAAGAACATCGTCGTAATTCTTTGTTTTTTATTTAGTTTAAAACTTAACCCTCCGACCCATATACCCGGAGTTTGGGGAAACTCGCAGAGGGAGTACACTTCTCACGATAGATTAAGATAAAACTGAATTTCCCCCACCACTCGTAACGAGTGGTGGGGGTTAGATATCAGCCACCTGATCCTGGATCATGGGGTATTCAACCTAAAATCCCCCAATATAGGGTGATTTTTCCGAAAGGGGTCACATTTCAAGGGATACTCGATTAGACGGTGTTTTACCCATTCGGATCGGGCCTCCTTCCTCGGGGCTCATCTACACTCCGTGTATTTTTATTCTTAATAAAAAAGAAAATTGAAAAGGAGAAGGTCTTAGAATAAGGATCTAATTGATCTTTGGGTTATTATCTGAACGGCGAAGCCGTAGTTAGACTCGGAGAGGAGTTCTCTAATTTCTTTATATTCTAAATTCCCGTTATGAGAACTAAAAGAGTAGAAATTAATGTTTTGTTGGTTAAAAGATTATAAAACTTCTCCACCCCCGGGGCTCATTAACACTGCACAGAAAGAAATCGTTTTCCTTGTGATCAAGGGTGTTGAGAGTTTCTATTGTGCCTTCAATATCTTTGATATTGGTTACTTGAGATAAACTTTCAATGACCCTACCTCTGAACCTGATAGTAATACTGTTACTAAAACCCCAAGGTAGAGTAATCAAACGAAAGCAACTCGACTAAAATAAATAGCGGTAATCCGAAGGGAAATAAAATAATTCGATGACTGAAATGTTTTGAGAAATATTATCATTACTTTTATTGAATTTTTGAAGTAGGGGGTGGGGAGAGCGTGATTAAGCAGCGTATAATAATAAGAAAGCCATCATTAAAGCAAAAAGACCCAACGCCTCAGTGAGCGCGAAACCAAGAATAGCGTATGAAAAGAGTTGAGATCGTAAAGACGGATTTCGGCTAGTGGCTGTAATAAGAGAAGCAAATACAATTCCTACCCCAGTAGCAGCACCACCGATTGCAATAGTAGCTAATCCAGCTCCGAGAATTTTAGCAGAAGCGACCATAATAATTAACAATTAGACCAAGGATCTATTAGTTAAACAGGTGACTTTGCCCGCCTAACAGGCATCGAGAAACATACCACCCCGGAGGAGTAGTTTTATTACCTTTTTCCTTTTAAAAAGGGACCAAGGACTAATAGTGACAGATTATCCTGTCTCCAAAGAGAGGTATAATACGAAACATTCCCGATGGAATAGCGAGTCATCCGCCCTCGAAATACCTTCGACGTAGATTATTCTAACTTTAATTAAAGAATTTGGGAATAATTAACTAGAAAGATATTCCAATCCATCAAAATCGGGTCAAAATAAATACTAGCCAAACTTTCAAAAAGGTATAGAATGATAGGAAAAAGAGGGAGAAAGGGGGAATTTGTCTAGATTTATCTACATATCTCCTGACACCATACAATTTTCTTTATTATTAAATTTAATACCACACCTAAATAAGAAAGGGGGAAAAGAATAGCTAAAAAATAAAATAGAATTAAGTTAAATTAATGGAAATAACTAGAATGATAGGAAAAAGAGGGAGAAAGGGAGTGAACCCCTTTATTTTAATGAATTATAAGGCACAAAACCCTAATAAGTCGTTTAAAGATGGAAATTAGTCATCCAAAACCTAATCTAGTCTTCCGAATCTGAATCCGTCGAAAGGTTTGGGGAATAAATAGTTGTGTCATCAAGCAAATCAGAGCAAACACCAGAAAGGATAAGATCCCGATCCCTCATTGTATCCCGAAGGACCATAAGGATGTCAGGGTAAAGAGGATTGGAGGTGATATCATAATCAACTAAATGTGGAAAGACGAATGAAGGATTGGGGGCATGAGGGAGTAGGGTATCTAGATTCCAAGTTGTTAATAGACAACTATTAGTTAAAGTGGAAGTATCAAGACCAGCAAGAATTCCCATAGCAGTTGGAATATCTAATACCCCAGAACCACAAGCGAGTGCAGACATGGGACCAGTAAGGTTCAGAAGAACATACACAGGAGACATAGTTCCGTCGGAAAAAGTCTGAATAAATTGAAAGAAAACTAAAACAGGGTCATAGTTTATAATATCGGCAAATCGCCCGTGAATGTAGCCTAAAATAGTGGAAAAACTGTTATGATTAGTTGAATCACCGTTCATTGTATTACAATAATTAACAATTCGACCAAAGATCGATTAGTTAAACAGAGGACTTTGCCCGCCTAACAGGCATCGAGAAACATACCACCCCGAAAGAGTAGTTTTATTACCTTTTCCTTTTATATTTCCGAATTTCTTCTATAGTCCTGAAATAATTAGGAATTTGGAGTAGTGAGAACGTATCTTTGTGATGTTTCATGGTTTAAATTGTTTGAATTAGCTTAAGGAACATACTTAGAATAAACATACCCAAAGGAGCATGAAAGTTAGAAAAACAATCTTCCTTTCTTTTATATTAACCCGAAGGGCCGGATTTTAATTCTATACTACTTCTACGGCGAACAAAGGTAGAATTATCAAAATAATGTTGATTAAGAGTTATCTGTGGGGTATAATCAAATATTCAATTTCCTTCTCCCCCTCCGGCGGGCGCGAAGCGCAGTTGAGTACATAATTCAGATGACCTTATATTGAGAATTACAACCAATATGTACTCAGGACACCTGTGAGATAAGAGAGAGTCGAACTCCCATTGGGTACTAAGACCTTCTAGACTACAGCTAGATGCAAAACCATTCTGCCATTATCTCTCTTAAGGGAGGAGTTCTAACCTGAAAGGATTACCCCCTAAGCCTTTTACCCAGCTTTCTATTATTGATGTTGTTTAGTGCGATGCGCGCTGCTACCCTCCGGGTCTTTTTATTTTGAATAAAACACGGATTAAAAGATAGTGACTCTAAACAGACCCTTAACAATTTTTCCATGTTTGATGACTAGAGATACAGCTGGTTGCGAAACCCCACTGCCCTCCGGGCGCTTTATTATTTTATTTAATAAAGAGGAATTTACTTTAATTTACTTTTATACCATTCCCATTTCCATTCCTTTTCAAAAAGCCTTTTTATTTTTAATACATACTAAAAATAAAAAGTGGCGGAGCCAGGTTAGAAATTCGCTCACTCTTGGCAAATCTTAAAGAAGAGTAGTTTTTATTAGTAAGGGGGATAATAATGTTATACTAAATCTCTACCCATACCAGCGACACTATAAGGAACTCTTACTTGCCCATCAATGAATTTTGCTTATATTGCTGAGCTCACCTTAGAAAAGTTATCATGGGTGATGCTATTACAGTTACTAGAGAGATTTTCATTAAAAACAATCATAACGACACTTTAAACCGAGGTTAGATGACAAGAACTCTAACTTTAGATGATACATTAGAAATAAAAGAATACTCCCCCACCTATCCCATCTTACCCCCCTTCGGGGGCTTTTTATTTTTACCCGGAGGGCCGTATTGATTAAAAAGAAAAAGGAAAAAGAACGCACTATTCTTTCTATATTGATTGATAGAGGGTTAGGCTGACGCTTCCTCTCCTTTTACCCTCACCGTTTATCTGGCATTATCTTGATTCCTATAGATTTTGTGCATTATTACCCCATTTGGCTTATTATTGGTGAGGCTTCCCTTCGGGAGGCCCGCGCGAAGCGCAGGCTGGAAACGTGCATTTTGACCAGATTCTGCCTCACCTATTGGATTGCACTAAATGAGCGATTCTTGATTTAATAAATAAGAGTTGACCTCAACCGGATTCGAACCGGTGTTTCCGCAGTGAAGTTGCAGTGGCCTTTTCCTCTAGCCGATGGGGTCACATAGAAATAAGGGGGTAAATACCACATGATTTAGTACCCTTTGGTGGGGCCTGGCGAGTTTTCTATTACCTCCAAACAAAAACTAAGGTTTTGAGCGGGCTTCCAGTACGGGACGTAATCAAGGAAAAACCGGTGTTTTTATTCTGTCTACGAAATCATGAGGTCAGGGGGAGGAACTATGTTAATTTGTGCGAGTGATTGATTTGAACAATCTCTTCAAGATCATGAGCCTTGGATGCTACCATTACACCAACTCGCAATATAACTAGGAGTTCACTCTGCGCTTTGCGCCATGGACAGAGAAGGTTTCTGACTTCTACCTCCTTTCCTTTTACTTTGCGAGCCCTTTAATTAAATTAGACTTAATCACCCCCCATAATGACCTGATAAATTTTCATTTTAGTTCGTTTTCTGGCACTATATTAATTCTCCCCCGGGGAGTAAATGTAGCTTCCTAACTCTATACATTCGTTGATCCACGGGACGCCATCGATCCACCCCCTGCGCTTCGCGCCCGCCGAAGGCGAGATGATGGTATAAAAGTAAGGTTATTTTCCTGTACAATGAGATTATAGAAGTAAGCCAATGCACGGTTGTGATGAAATTGGTTAGACATTTAGTGCTTAGGACACTATGATTGAAATATCGTATCGGTTCAAATCCGATCAACCGTAGGTAAAGCATTATATTATTTCTTGTGAAGGAGTAGACGAATTACCCCGTGTAATGCAATTTGATAACCTTCATTGTACTGAATCCTTAAGGGAGGCTAAGACTGCTCTTAAAGATACTCCGCTCCGCGGGCCCTCCGGGGCTGGAATTTATTGTATTGCTAATCAAGAAACGGGTCAAATTTATATTGGGTCATCGGTGGATCTCCATGGTAGAATAATGGATCATCTTATCTAGAATGATTATTCTAATACAGATTTACAACGTGCTATTGTCAAGTACGGGTTGGCTGCTTTTATTTTCTTGGTAGTGGAGCAGTGTACTAAAGAGTCCCTACTTGAAAGAGAACCGTACTGGTTAAATTGGCTTTTTTCTTTACCTGAACATCTAAGATACAATTTTTTACCAACTGCTGGTTCTTTACTTGGATTTAAACACTCGGACCCGTGGGCTCCGGCCCTTCGGGAAAAAGGGGGACTAATTTTAATGATTCATAAGGAACGTCGCCACGAGGGAAACCAGCAATAACGGGAGAAAGGGAGAAATCAGTGTATTAGTAGAAGACAGATTAGGAAATCGTTAAGTTCTGGGCTTCCTTTGTGTTAATCACCTTTAGCTTAATTGGTTAGAGTACGAATCTTCGAAATTCGGCGGTGAGAGTTCGAATCTCTCAGGGTGTTTTTGATCCATTTTTCTAGGTCTAAAGGGCCCCAAATACGTTGGCGCCCTTCCGAACATAGTTCGAGCGGGGGATATGGTGGATGTAGTTCAACAGGTAGAGCATTAGTTTGTGGTACTAATTATTCCAGTTCAAGTCTGGACATTCACCCTTCTTTATTCTAAATAATATAATAAAGGCCCCCAAAGGGGGAACATCGTCGGCCGTTAACCGGGGGGAGTAATTTAATCAAGCCCGCGGGGAGATATTAGAAGGACCATGGTATGAACCTTGACTAAACGGGGAATAAAATATGGAATAATCTTTACCTTTTGCGAGGGAAAACCAGTATAAAAGTAATAATTTAATCCACGCATGTGACAAAGAACTTGCCGTAATAATTCATAAGTATAAGGAATAAAGGATTATAATTAACTGTCCGAAATTGAATAATGTTTATTTCAAGTTCATTCTAGGACCAAGAGGGGGCGTTTGCCTAAGTAATGCGGACAGAATCAAATCTTTGATTTGTAATATAGGAGTAGATCAAAATTTCTACCCCCTTGGGGTAACTTACCTAATTTGATATTCTGGATAGATTCCCTCTTCTTTAGAAAAATATAAGGAAGGGTAAATTCTAAAATAAGAATACCCAAGTCTTCTCTAACTTGCGGGAACATTAATAAACATAATAACAACAACCAGAACAAAGGCCCCTCCGGGGATATTTACTATGCACTTTACACTAATCCTATTTAGAACCTATTTAAGTTCTGCGGCAGAGCGACTATTGTAATTCCCCCTTATATTATGGAAGTAATTACTGGGATGCAGCTAGGCGATTCTTACATTTCGAAACCGTCTTCGACCGGTCAATCTAATCTTCAATTTCTGCAAGCCTCTCAGGAGTTCGTAATCTTTTTATACTATTTGTTTTCCCCACTCGGGATTGTAGGTGCAACACCTTATACTAAATCATATTCTGATAAAAGGACAGGGAAGATTTATACCAGTTATGGATTTAAAACTGTTATTTTACCAGTATTTGCTACAATATATTTAGAATGGTATACTATTATCAATGGTGGATCTATCAAACATCTACCGGTCAACATCTTTGATTTACTTACTCCAGTAGCAATTGCCTTTTGGATTTCCTGTGATGGTAGTTATAGCCGTCGGGATGGTGTAATTACCTTGAGTACGGATTCTTATACTTTAGTCGAGGTTCAATTATTGCAAACAATTCTTTAATATAAATTCTCTATTAATTCTTCAATCGGGACACATGGTAAAGCCGGTCAGTACAGAATTCGTATCGCTAAAGGTTCTATGGCTAGATTACAGTCGCTTATTGCACCCCATATGCCACCAATGATGGCATATCGAGCGGGTTTATAAAGATTTGTTATTCAGATTTTGACCCACGTCTAAGAACACGTGTAGCCCTTTCAAAAGACCAAAACAGGATAGTTGGCTGAGCGGTCTAAAGCATTCCATTTGAGCTGGAACTATGAAAATTCATACGAGAGTTCGAATCTCTCTCTATCCTCCGCTCCGCGGGCCCCAGGGGGGCAGTTGTTTATAAGTTATCAAAACCTGGTTATTCACGCGGCTAAAAATGGGTTATCTCTCCCCGCCTTCGGCGGAGTAACTTTATTGAGGCATTTGCATCCATTGTAGTAGAATGGGTTGAAATTCTAGTGGGTTCTTCTACTCTTGCTATTACATCCCTTCTACTTTCAAGAGAACAATTTTATCTTAATTGGCTCTTTTCTTTACCTTCTGATACGCGATATAATTTCTTACCGCTAGCTGGTACAACATTAGGTCATACGCCTTCAGCTGAAACGAAAGTTAGTGCATCTCAGTAGGGGGCACTCAATCCAATGCTTGGTTTAGCCTCCCCTAACAGAGTTAGGATTTATGTTTATTCATTGGATGGAGAGTTAGTCCAAGAATGGCCTTCATCCGCGGTATCTGGATTAAAGATTTCACGCCGTACTTTACGAAAATATCTGATTTCAGGACGACCTTACAAAGGTCAAACTTTTAGTTATTCTCCTTACCCTGTCAAAGATGGTATGTAATTAATATTGCAGTTATATGCCATTTGCATTCCCTCCCCACCTTCCAGCTTATATTAAGAAGTTTACTTGGAGAAATTGGAAAACTCGTCGGCGTTAAGTCCCGATGCCATAAGCTTGTGGGTTCAAGTCCCTCAGTAAACATAATACTGGTTAGAATAGATATACCCATGTCATTTCAGTAGGCATTTTCTCTTTAATTGCCTTATCCATTTTCTCAAGAACCTTACCATTAACATTTTTAAGTTCAGATACTTCGAATAAATTAAAAAGACTTGAATAAAGAGAGTCAATATTTAGTGCATAGAATCTTCCAACTTCTCTATTTATGTTGAGATTAGGTTCAGGGTGTGGCGTTTACTATGATTTATCCCAAGTAACTACAGGAGTTATGTCTTGTAAAGGTCTATTGTATTTTTGTTTATTACATTTTGTGGATGCAATTATAATGGATGTGTTTTATAGTGTATTAGCAATTCAAATGATTTATTTAATGTGGCTCTCTTTTGTTTTATTATTAGGACCCATTATGAGAATGTTTATTAGAATGCTATTCATTATTTGGTTATTTATTTATGGTTTTGTTGAAACGACTTTATGGAATTAGGTAAAACTCTATTACGGGGATTATCTCCTAATTTGCGTAGATTGTTGAAACAACCATCTGTGAAATTAATTTCTAGATTATATGCGGGTTTTGATACAGAGTATGTAACTAAAGAGTATGGTAGTGCTAAATTAGTATCATATCAACTAGCGGTCTCTTCCCGATTATTGATTAAATGCTTAAATGTTGAAGATCGATTGGATGTTAATGAATTAATGTTAGCTACAGGTGAAAAAGTATTAACAGAAACGAGATTATCTGGGAATCCTTCGGTTATTGCATTACAAGAGGTGCTAAATGATTTGATTTCTACGGTTAGATCTGGTTATGATAGAAGAGTGTATGAATTTATTGAAGAATTGGATACTTTACACTCGTTAGGTTTACTACATAAATCTACTACTGATAAGTGGTTGAATTATACAGTATTAAAAGAACCTTCGAATAGAATCCCCTCGGATCAAACGTATCTAGAGTTTGTAAGTAATTTGAGTTTAAATGATGTGGTAAAACGGATTAAAGATATAGGAGTTCCATTATTGAAAGAAGATTGGCGGGAGTTATCTCATATCCTTAAAGGGGAAACTTTAGTATTGAGTGAATCTCATATCCTTAAAGGGGAAACTTTAGTATTGAGTGAATCGAGTAGTCTTTTGAGCTTAATTTCTGATTGTGAATGTGAAGTTGAGTCTGAAGTTGAATCTAAAGTTGAATCTAATCCTCCTTTGATCAGAGAAACCCATGTGTTAAATCCTAGATTAAACGATATTTTCAAGAGTTTAGAGTTATATTTAATGGCTCATATGAGTTCTGCGGATTTATCTTTATTATCGGATTTTGATAGTTTTAAACATGAGGTTGATTTAATTCATAAGAATTTTGTAACGTTAGGAAGACCCTATGTAGTAAAATTAGAGGATAAAACCAGTGTATCAGTCCATATT